>JARHVA010007964.1:377500-435000 GCA_037957365.1 Torreya grandis | reverse complement strand
CATGAAACATGTATGTAACTTAGGAGATTTTGTCTTGAATGCATCATTAACCTTAACATAAATCATGCAACTATGATTTGAAAACATCAACAAGCCTATGAAATGGTAGCTAAATCTTATGATTCTAAATTCAAACTTGATGCTCTCAATTATGTTAATGTTCACCTTTACATCTATAAATATCCACTTCCAAACCATAAAACTAATACTACTCTACCTCTTACCTCCAATGTTGTAAAATATCTAGTTGAATCACACTCTACCAAAAATGTGGTCAACATGAAAAACATGAGGTGTGTAGTATATTACATTGATCAAAATCCACATTCTAATTATACTCATTTTCTCATTTATAGAATAATTCAAGACACATCCATCTCAGTTTTTAGATATTGAGTATATGGAAATCACCACCCACTAAGCCCCTATGACTACATTGACTCACTTAATGAATTCACCTTCTTAATGATAATTATAAGTATATTGAACACCTATATACCTTATAATAGTTCTTATCTCATTATATATACCAACTTGATATATTCTATTAGTCTTCACCCCTATGTAGCTACTACATTAGCCAACTTGATATAATCAACTATTCCTAGACCAAAATTAAGTGCATTGACTTGCATTGAATTGTCTATTTTTATTCAAAGTCCTAAAACTACTCTATTGACTAGTTTGATGCATTCCCATACTACTATTTCCTATCAAAATACCACATCAAATAGCTTGATGCAAGTAGTATTTAGCTCTCCTACATAATATAATCCATCAACCATCTCGATGTAGACTATTCTCCCTAACCAAACTACATCAGATGAATCAAAACTACACCATTTTTATACTCAATCTAAATTCAATTTAGAGCCTTCTTTAGTTGATTTTTTTCCACATTACACACCTTTATCTTATTCTAGTTCATCTCCATTAACATATGATGAGTGGGAGCTCATTGAATAACTTTATTTCCTCCCCTATCAAATTCCTTTCTTTGAACTCATTAGGGCTTCCCCTTATCACCGTAATTGATTGATGCAACTTTTATTTTAAATTATCCCTCAACCTCCAACTATGGGTCAAGAAACTACCTTGCCCATGTTTGAGGATATTATCCTTTAACAATGTGAAGAAATGTCCATTCAAGTTGATGAAACTTTGGATGCCTCTATCTCACTAAAATTTCCCATTGCTTCCATGATCCCTAATGAAATATTACTATGTTTAGATGACCATCCTCTATTATTTAGTGTCCAAGTTGGTGAATTTTAAGTCAAGCATACCTTGATTGATGAATTGTCAGGAAATTATGTCTTTTCCCTTGACTTCATCAAAAATATTGGATATTCTAAAGGAAACCTTAAAACAACCTAAAGCACATGTGAAGGTTATGATAAAATAAAAATTACTCCTCTTGGTTGTGTCTAGATCAATATCATGATCCCTCCAATAATAGTTATAATTAAGGTCATTATTTTTAACTTTCCACTATCATATAACATTTTACTTGGTCGACCCTAGATGCATCTAGTGAGAGCCATCACCTCTTCTACATGGCAGTGTGTCAAATTTCTAAACAATGGTGCTATAAACATGATTCAAGGTGATAATAACCCTTATAATTTAAAACAATTCTGAGTGTGGGATCTTTAAAATACCTACCCTTGATCCATGGCCCAGTATATACACTTTATTTTTATCACTTACATGTAAAATTGATAATTGAATGAATTTTTATAACAATGCATGTAAATCAATCTAGAATTCATTGATTGTTCCAATTTCATATTCACAATAATTGAGAATATCTAAAACATGTTAGTGCATATATTATTTGTGAAGTACACTACATCATATCAACAAAATTTTCAACAACATCCCATATCAATTAGTTGCTTTATTAACATCACCTTGCTTCAATTAAATTAAATGATCAATTTAAAAAAGAACATTATAAAAAGTGGCCACATCCACATAATCATGTTTTAATAGCTAATTGAATTTGATAAGATAATTAATTAATCATCAATATAAAATTTAATGGAACACCCATGTCATATTTACTAAAATTCAATAAATCCTAATTTCCTACGTCACTCTACCCACTTTATAATATAAAAAATCATGTTCTAAAATTTAAAATATCCTTCACAAGGAAATTTTAATGTAAGATGATAAGTGTATAAGTGATTTATATGACATGTAATTACACAATGAAAACCCTCATTAATATATATTCTTACAAGTTCTTACACACTCCATGGCATAACATTTCATGCTTGTATTTCTTTATAGGATTGATCCTTCACTATTGATCTTCATCTAGAACCAATGGTCCACATTGGTTTGGTAAATATATAAATGGAAGGGACACCATTATTTATCAACAAGATTTTAATTGACAATAAATGTTAATCAAATATTCCTACAAAGCTTTAACCATTATTATCACTCATCCTCAAATCCTTTAGTTAGTAAAGGGTTACATTGTCAGATTGCCCATGTGCATTGTACAAGACTTTTTGAAATTACATCTGAGCACATCACACTTTTATAAAAGGAGATATAAAATAATGTATAAACTTTTGTATTTGTTTATTAATTTCATTTTCTCTCTCTTTATTCTTGCTTAATATAAAGATGCATGCTTAGGTTAATGACATATTTTCAATTATTTTTATTTTGTAATAACCCAAAAGTAACCTTCATAGTCATGTGTTATATGTGACATGCCAATTGGGAATAACACCCCAAAAATTAATTTAAGGAAATATCATCATCATTTTAAGCCAAAATTTTGTCCAAAATTTGAGTTGATTTATCCTATTTTCATTCAAAGTTTTGAAATTTTCTATTTCCAACATTTTAGTAGAACCACTCTACTAATTGGTAGAAATTCTCCCAAAAATAGTGAAATCATGCCTATAAATGACAAAAATACTTTTTTTCTACTTATATCATATAATTGGCAAAAACACAACTAAAAATGGTGGTAACATACTACATATTAGTGAAGACATCATTTTGATTATGTTTGTATGGATCAACAAACTCATCTATATAATAGTGAAATCATAGTGTATGGTGGTAGAATAACATCTATTATGGTTGATTAACTATTTTTTAGGATCATGAAAATATTTGAATCAATTGAATCGATCTATGGAGTAGTGAAGTTCTGAGTATTATTAGCAAAAACATTGTTTTTATGATTTTTGTCTTTTTATTTTTTGTAGTGGCAATATCATTGTTTAAAATAACAAAATTAAGTTTTGGAGTGGTGGCAAGATCTATATAGTAGCATGATTACTAACCGTAATGGAAGAAACATAGTTTTATAATTTTGATATAAAAACAAAATTGACTTGTAGAATGATAAAATAGTCTAAAAACTAATGAAATCATAGAATGATGGAATTAACGTATAGAATGGTAAACACACAAACAAAAACTAAAAACTTAACTTTTGGGATTTCATTCACTTTTCAAATATCAAATTTGAGATTACTCACCTATTTATTATAGATTTACACTTGTCAAATATGTGATTATTCAACCAAACACTCATTTTATTTTATTTTGGTGCTCTAAAAAGAACAAATACTTAATTTGGTGCTTAAAGAAAACTTATTTGAGTTTAATTTTGTGTTTATTTGTTTGTTTGTGATAGTTTGGAAAATGTATGCTCTCCCATTACCTAATTTCAAGATATTAGGTGATAAAAAACATTTAATTTGTCTTTTTACACTTCCAAAAGAGATGCTACGTATGCTATCTTCTTACCCCTAATGGGACCTTGAGGACCATAAATAGCTAATATTCCATTTTTATTTTTCATTTCATGAGTTGGACCTTGATCACCAACCACAAGACCTTAGGGTGTGGTGATTAGGATTTCATCCCCCAATGTCCATACTAACCATGTGTTCTAATGAGGTATATAAATTGAGAGCACCTACTAACATTGGTCAAGAAATTATATATTTTAAGTAGGAACATGAAGGTAAAAAGTTTATTTTTGCAATGGGATATTAAACAACACTCTTGAAGAATTATTTCCATCAAAAATCTACTAGAACATTATCAATGGATAGGTCTTGAAGGGACTAAACCCTTATGTGAATCACATTACTTATCTCTTCTACAAACATGGGGCCCATTATACCACAAGGTATATAAGGGACTCACCTAGTTTGGCATGTTTTTCCCTAGATTAAAACTTTTGGATGTAAATAACACCCAATGTAGGGAAAATAACATTCTTGAATATTACCTATTGATCAAATTTCACCCTAGGTCAAATTAGGTCAACCCCCTACATATGAAAACATTTTATAGTGTTATTATAGGATTGAAATGTTCACCATGGTCCTAAATTAGGTTACTTAATTTGTTATAACCCTTGTCATTTGTGTCCACTTATATTAATAACCTTTTATGTCATCTTTTGGTTATTCTAAGTAAACTTTATGGTTTTCTATAAAAGGAAAAAGTTTCCAAGAAGTAATCTAACATATTATATGTTAGGGAATGTTAGAGAATAGTTTGAAACTAGAATGTGGTAGGTTAAATGTAAGAAAGAGGAAGATCATTTGCAAAAGGTTAGTTTTAAATAGTTATACAGATTGAGGTGACTCACCTAGAACATATGAGGATTTAATAAGGTGTCTAAAGATCCCCATAGGTTGTTTCCAAGATCAAGTGGTTTCAACAATTTCAAAAAATCAAAAAACTAGTTTCTCTCTCCTATCACTCTCTTGGATAAGACAAAAAGGGTTAGTGGTTTTCTATTGGTATACATGAGAGAAGATGATTTGGAGTGAGTATACTTAGTGGATGTTATAAGTACTAATTACATCCCATTTGATTATCATGGTTTATATATTGATGGTTTGTACTATATGAACAATCACTAATATTGTTAACACCTCCAAACTACATATGTAATCCCAACACCTCATTTTTTTTCATCTAAGTATATTGGTTTATAGAATCAAGTAATATATGTGGTCTTGCTGATCATTTTATTCCTTTTTATGTTGGTTTAAACTAGTTCACACATCTAGATTTGAAGTCATAGGCATGATTAATCTCTTGTGCTAGAAGTGAGCACCATTGAGGTCTGTAGAACAATGTTTTAGTAGTTAAAATGTTTTGATTTTATGTGAGTTGATTTAGGCTAAGTTAATATGATGGTTCTCATCCCCCCTAGAGAATGAATTATTCATATTCTCCATTAAAAGACCTAGAGATTGATTGATATAGGGTTTTAAGATACTAAGTAAGGACTAATCAAAGTCCTAATGTGCATAGTCACCTAAAGTCACCTATAGGTATGTACATAGAATGGAAGGGCTATCCAAAACGTAAGTGGTAGGGTGTATGATTTCAATACTTGAATGTATTTCTCTAGTCATTTAGGGTTCATTAACATAATTGAGACCACTTCAATCAATACCTAAAGGTGAAAAGTTGAATAAAGTTACAAAGTGGGATGTTTTACCTTAAATTCTCAAAAATGGACTCTACTCATACACAATGTCTTATTTTTTTGGACATTTTTGAGGTATGTGTAAGCCTAGTGGCTTCATTATTATAGCCTAGGCCTAGTAGCAACATGCCAATTCAATAAGGATATTGTTTAGTTGAGACAGGATGGTGTTATATTGGGTTTTAAAATTAGTCATAATATTAATAAAAACACTCAGATAACTACAATTCTATTAATTTAAGTAAACCTATAAAAATACAATGTGCAAGTGACAACTAGTGCATTGGTGGTAAGATATGAGAGCATTGTCTTAAGGCAAGATGAATATATTCATATGTTAAATAGATATAGTGAATTGAAGAGAAAATAAAAGTGTCTAACACAATTCACAAACACATATCATTACCTACATGAAACTTTCAACTTTTACCTAATGAACAACTATAGTTTGAAGTAAGGACTATAGACTAGCCTAGCCTAATGGAAGATAAAATTTGGTTGCTAAATAGAGGTATAAAATGGAGATGAAAACATAAAAATAAATCTCATACTGATAAAATAAAATATTAATTAGATTATTAGAGGTAAATAAGAAATACAATATTGAACTAAAATGGGTTTTTGAACCTCACACTCAGTTAGCTAAAATCCTGCACTCAGTCACAGTCCTAGGAGCTAGTCATGAGATATTGTGATGTTGAGGGGTATATGGATATGGTAAAGATTTATAACTTGAAAAATAAGGTAATAATAACTTTATAAATACCTAAATATTTTCTTTCATTTCAAACTAATATGGTAAGTTCCCTTTGTTTGATCTTAGACTAAAGGGACTCCATGAACAAGATAGTCTATAGACCTAGTGCATAAGGGGTAAAAAGATGAAAGGGAGAGAAAACAAAATTTTATTATGATGTAAAAGGTTAGATTTAAGGTGGAAAATTGTTTATAAGGTCTTATATAAACTGTGATCACCCATAAGTGGTCATATACATAATAATATATTCTATACATACTAGGCTTAAGAATTAGACATGAACCATCAAGTGTCTAACTTCATTAATATGATCATATGATCTTAAAATGTAGTTTGGGAGACTTAATGGGAAAGTGGATTATTTACAATAATCATTGGTTTTCATAAAGTAACTCAAATTGGTCTTTTTGGCCTAAATTGCCTCATGGGTATCTAGAATGCAAGGTAGATACTCGAGAGCCATTTACTCATAGCAATATGGACAATATGCATGGGGTATAAATAAAATAGGGGTATTTGAAAAGGGTCCTGTAATCAAAATAAATTTCATTGGTTTGAGCGTTAATAACTTAACCTTTATGAATAATTGTTAACAACTTAAATGACCCAAAATCCTTTTAAAACCCTTATATGAGCTTGATGAGAAATACATGAAGAATTATGCATCCAAGAGGAGAAAATTGACCTAGAAAGTGTTTTGGATATATTTTTAATTCTCTCAATCTCTTCACCACTCTTGTGTTATGTATTGTCACTTATACAAACATGCCTAATTATGCATTTTCTATAGGATTTAAGTTGATTTGAAGGTGAAAATGGGAATTGGTAGGTGAGAGCCATTATGTAAGAGTATGAAGATGTATTTCAAATCCTAAATCCTAATTATTACCTCATTTATTAATATAAAACCCTCTTATAAACTATTTATTTTAGGTACTCTTGAATGGAATAGTGAGAAAGAAGGTGACTACCAAATTATAAGTGAGAGGTGTGATATTGAGTTTTATTGAAGTATATTTGATACACTAGAGGATAAATAAGGTTTTAATAGGTATCCAAAATCTTGGTTCTGAATCTCATTTAGTGTGCATAAATCATTACAATGAAAAGTGTGAGGATTAAGGCCTAGAGGGATAATAAGTGATTGCAAAGAAGGAACATAAGTGGCAAGGAAAAGTTCATCAATAAAGGGGAATATAATGACTGTAAAATTATTGTTTATACCTTATCATGTTAGAGTATATGTGCCAATGACTTATACAATAGTTTTAAATAGTTAGTGAACTCCTCATCAAGAAGGGTAATTTCAAGTCGGAGGATGAAGTGTCTCAATGCCAAATTTAAGAGAATGATGCACTTTAGGTTGACACTTGTTTAAGATAACTTCATGAATTATTTTCCAACTCTTTTCATTTAATTATAACTATTTTTAAAGACTTGAGACTTGGCCTTGTAACTCTTCAACTTCACTCCTTCCCTCTCCTCTCCTATGGTCTATATATTGAAGCTTTTTGGACATTGTAAAAAATCCACAATTAATATGGCAAAGCCCTTATCGTTTAACATCTTATTTTTCCTTTGAATTAATTTTTAAATCTAATTTATTCTCTATAATTCTTGTCTACGTATTTCAAGTAGTCCATTTGGAGGACAAGTGATGAATGTTTTCTCCTTGCTTCCCTTTTGCTCTTGTATGCATTATGTGAGAAACATTTCTTATAATAGGTCTCATGAAGTTTATATGTTTTTAGGTGTATTTTTAAGTGTGAAATAAATTATAAGTGTCTAAAATCATACCTATTTACCCACCTTTGGATATTCATAGAAATCTACCTCCATGCAGAAACACTCATGTTAGAAGAACATTGAGTTGAGAGCAGTTTTAACTGTCTTATTTCTTTATACAAATGCAAGTATGTTTGTGGATTTGTCTTTGGTGTATCACCTTCATTATTATAGGTTAATTTTATGTTTCATTATTCCATTTACACCCTTAATAGTTATTATTCTATTGTAGTGTGTGATTCTAAAATATATATCAAGGGAGCTATCTCATAATCTAGAGATCTATCTCTTGTAGTAGCTTGTATATAGATAAAGATAGTTCCATGTTATCACAAATTTGAGAAGGTATCCTTGACTTATCTAGGTTGAAAATCTGGGATATAAAAATTATATCATTCTTGATGGGACATGAAGTCTAATAGGGTTTTTCAAGATGGATGTTGGTCTTAACAACAAGGAGGCTTTAACAGTCCACTTATTCCAATATCTTTCAACTCTAATAATTAAATCTTGGTGGTAGACTAGTGTACTATTTCATGCCTAAAGTAATCACAAGATATATTAATAAATGAATTAATTTTTAGTTACAAGAGCTTCCTCACTATTCATATAAATCAAATAGAATTTTTAACATCCATCTTTAAGGAAAAAATTCATACCTTACTCACAAACCTATAATAAAAAAATTTATTGGCCCATTCTTGAAAAGTCATAAAGCTACCATGGTAAGGAGCATAAATTTTGTTTCCTTCAATGTCTATATTCCTCTAAGACTTACCCATTATTATGATATTCCCATATCTACTCTTAAAAGTTTTCCCTCATAGACTGACGAGACTTTTATTACCCCTATTGAGCATATTAGAAAGATTAATAACTTCTGTAATATACATCACATCATTAAAGAGAACATATAAATTATGTTTTGGGTTACCTCTTTCAAGGTTAAATCTCTTTACTAGTATGGTACATTGGGAACAAAATTTATCACCACATGGGATGAGTTGGGAGATGCCGTGAGGAGAAGATTTGAAAACAAGAGTGATAACTTGTCATTGATTGAGAAACTGACTAGCATAAGGGGAAAACCTCAAGAATTTATCCAATATTTCAAAACAATGTTTTAGAATACATAGGAGAGGATCCCAATCTTGGTAATACCTACTACACACCATTTTTTCCTTTACTATATTAAGACTTTTGATAGTGACATTTATATGAAGATATAATAAATGGGATGTAATGCTCTGCATAATGACTATGAAGTCAAAATTAGGGCTGAGAATTATTTTATTTAGGATGGGAATATTTCCATAAGACCTCCCATGCCTCTATTCCTTGACTTAAAAACCCATACACCTACTATTTCTCCCATTCCTATACCTAAACATAAATATTATGTCTTTAGTCACCCAAGCAAATATAATGAAGTAGAAAGTAGTAGTTCTCTTTAATAAGAGATATTAGGTCTCATGTGAGGCCTTTGCAAATCCACTACCAACATAATCAGTCTTACCCAAACTATCAAGGAAATAGACCACCCTTTCAAGGTCATCCTCAAGGTTAAGAGTAGTTAGTTCAATAAAATTCATGCAATGGTTACAATCCCAATTCTCCCTCCACCTAAAAATCATTAGTGCCTACTCAAAATAACCTTAATCAAGAGCATGATGGCCATCCTTCATGGGATCAACTTGATGATCCATCATCCTATGTTAATGAGTCTTTAAATTAAGCTTCCATGGAAATATAGGAATAATGCTAGCCATGACTCAATAGAGGAGAAAAAATGGAAAGAGTACTCAAGTGGGGTCTACTTTGGTCAATTGTAATAAATATGACTCATGTGTTATGAATTATCAAGGTCAATCAAGTAAATATTCAATTCTTATAGCTGCAAACATAACGACAAAGAGAAAGTAAATTAAAGAGGTTAAAGCCACTAATAGTTCATCAATGAGTTCTCAAACATCCCAAAGGGTAAGTATGTATAATTTATTATAAAATACACAAGTTGATCAAAGAATTTATAATGTTAAGAACTCTCTCACACCTCATAATTCTGAAGGTATAAATAATACTATTCCTAATAGTAGACAAAAAAATTATCAGTTCTTTCACCAACATTGTAGAGTAAATGAAAAGGGATCATGTGAATGTATACATATGGGATACTCTTTAAATACCTAGACAAGTATATCTATTCCAAGAAGAGTTTCCCAAACTTAGTCTGACAACCAAGCAACCTAGTGGGAAGGAGACAACCTTGACAAACACTTTAAAGCCTAGTGAACGATAGTCAAATAAATTTGAGAAAATAGACAAACCTCCTTTATTATATATATCCAATGATATATATATATATATATATATATATATATATATATATATATATATATCATTGGATGTGTTTTTTTTCACAATTGTCTTATTGATAGTGGAGCTAGTACTTGTGTCATGCTCAAGCAAGTAGCTAATAAGTTGAACTGGAAGTATGAGCCTCATTCTATATGAGTGTTATAATTGTATGGGTCAACTACTAACACCATTAGTATAATCAAAGGGTTGTATTTTTTTATTCTTGTTTATCCCACTTTCACCATTCCTCAATATGTTGTGATGTTTTATGTGCCACTTCATTTTTCACTTTGTTTATCAAAAGAGTTTACTTTTTATATTGGAAGATATTTGACTTTAGATTTATCTTATATCTCATTTAGGACTAGGTATGGTGTAAAGGTGTCAATAAAATCTAAACCTCTATCTATATTTTATGTAGATCCATATGTGCCTTATACATCTAACATGAATTGAAATATTAGTGATGAAAAAGATCATCCTAGTGATCAAGAGCCTCTAACACTTCTTGATGGCATAACTAACTTATACCTTGATGAATGGGGATATGAGTAATATGGATTTGAAGAAATAAGTCTTGGTACTTACATCTTCCATGAATAATGTGATGGATATCTTGAGGCATGTTTTGATGACATTATAGACCAAGTTGCATGGGGAAATTATTTTTTACACATGGATGATGGTGTTGATAATACACATGTAACAAAACATGATAGCCTTAGTAGTTACTCAATTTGATTGATAAAGAAGATAATGTTCATGAGAATGAACCTTAATAAGGAGTAGATGACATATGATAACAATTCAATGCCATTATGCAAGAATTTGAGGAGGTAAGTAGATCTACAAATTTTCAAAATGAGTATAGACCTGATGATTTGGGGTCTCTACCAAGCATGAAACAAATTTTTTAGACAAATAACTATTTAGTGAACAAGAAGACAACCTTGATGACTCCTCAAATCAAACATATCCTAATTTAAATGTATCTAACATTTGAAAGGCTTTTATGACTTTGAATGATCAGATTGAGGCGTGCCAAGTAAATATGATGAACAAAAAGCCAGATGCAAAGTCAGAAAAAAATCAAAGAGGGATATATGGAATGTTCATGAGATATTAAAATGACAAAATTTTTACTAGTAGAAGCTCCAAATATGGTTACTCATTTGACTACCTCCATAAGAAAGTGTTCATTGACAAGCATTCATTATATGATGGTTTATTTTTATGGAACAAAAATTATTCTAGGATCATTATCTTTGACCATGGTTGAAATAATAAAGATTTGTATTTTACCTCAAGTTTTTTGAGGTATTACACATATTAGGATAGGTGTGTGCTTTCCTTTGAGTTGTTTGCATGTTTTCCCTAAGTGTTCATGAGATGAAAAGTGTGTGTCTTGGTGTCTTGTCTTGTCTGTTTACTTCCTATCATATTGATGTAGGTTTTAGTGTTTTTTTAGAGGCATATTAGTGTCAATTAAATCATATGGCTGACTTAATTACCCAAATATAGGATAAGTAAACTAGTCCTTAGCATAGTAAACATGCTACCTCTTAGAAATCACCAAAATGTTGACCAAATTTCACCCTAGGTCAAATTGGTTCAACTCCCCTACATATGTAAAATTTTAATAGGGTCATTATAGGATTTAAATGTTCACCATGGTCTGAAATGAGGCCACTTAATATGTTATAACTCTTGTCATTTCTATCCACTAGTCTTCATAACCTTTTATGCCACCTTTTGGTCCTTTAAATTGAAATGTATAGTTTTACACAAAAGGACAAAGGTTTTGAGAAGTAATATAAAATACCATATGTCAAGGAATGTCATCGAATAGTTTAAAACTAAAATGTGGTAGGTTCAATGTAAGAAATAAGAAAATCATCTATAAAAGGTTAGTTTCAGATAATTATACAGACTGAGGTAACTCAATCAACATGTTTGAGGATTAAAGAAGGTGTATGGAAATACTAATAGTTTATTTCAAGGATAAAGTGACTTCAATAGTTTTAAAACTACCAAAAACTAATTTCTCTCTCCTATTTATCTCGTGGACAAGTCAAAAGGGTCAATTATTTTCTATTGGTATAGATAGGAGAAGAGGAGTTAGAGTTAGTGCACTTGGGGTATGTTAGTAGTCCCCATGAGATCTAATTTCATGGACATAGTTTCTATATTGATGGTTAGTATTATATGAATAATAACTAACATTGTTAACACCTCCAAACTACCTGTGTAACCCCAACACCTAATTTTTCTCATCTAATTGCATTGGTATGTATGAACCAAGTAATTTATATGGACTTTTATATCATGTTATTCATTTTTATGTTGGTTTCAATTGGTTGGCATGTGTGGATATGAAGGATAGGTAGGACCACTCTCTTGTGCTAAAAGTGAGTACCATTGAGATTTGTAGAAAAATGTTTTAGTAGTTATAATGTTTTGATATTCTATGAATGGATTTAGTAAGTTAATGCATTAGTTCTCATCCCCTTAGAATATTTATTATTCATATTCTCCATTGAATACTTGGAGATTAATTAATATAGGGTTTTAAGATACTAAGTATGGACTAATAAAATTATTAATGTGTATAATCACTTGTAGGTATGTATGTAGAGTGAAGAAACTATACAAAACCTAAGAGGTAGGTTATATATGATTTCAATAGTTGAATAGAGTTATTAAGACATTTAGGGTTCATTAGCATAGTTAAAACCAATCCAAGAAATACCTGCACGTTCAAAATTGAAGAAAGTTACAAAATGGGAAGTTTTACCTTAAATTATCTAAAATGGAATCTATTCATACCCAATGACATCTATTGGTGGATATTTTTGAGGTTTGTGTAAGCCTGGTGGCTTCATTCTTCCATCTTAGGCCTAATAACAACATGATAATTCAATAATGAGATTGTTTGGTTTAGATAAGATCATGGTAGATTGTGTTTTTTACTTAGTAAAAATATTGATAGAAACACTCACCAATCTACAATGTTATTAATCCAAATGAACCTATATCAATATAATGTGCAAGTGATAACTAGTGCATTAGTGGTAAGAGATGAGATCATGGTCTCATGGAAATATGAACATATTCAGATGTGAAATAGATCTATTTAATTAAAGAGAAACTTAAGGTGTGTAACAAAATTCACAAATATATATAATCACATATAGTAAACTTTCAAATTCTAATTAATTAACACCTATAGTTTGAAATAAGGACTACAAACTAGCTGAACCTAATGGAAGATGCAATTTGGTTGCTGAACAAAGGTATAAGTTGGAGATGAAAACATAAAAATAAATCTCATAGTGACAACACCATATATTAATTATATTATTAGATGGAAATAATAAAGAAAATATTGAACTAAATTGGGGTTTTGAACCTCATACTTAGTTAATTAAAATCATGCACTCAGCCATAATCTTAGGAGCTAGTCATGACATATTATGATGTTGAGGGGTCTATGGGTATGTTCAAGATTTAAAGCATGACATATAAGGTCATAATTACTTTATAAATACCTTAATATTATCTTTTAGGTCAAAATAATAGGGTAAGTTCCCATTTTTTTGTCTCAAATGAAAGGCACTCCATGAGCAAGATAGTCTACAAACCTAGTGCATTGTGGGTAAAAGGATGAAAGGGAGAGATAAAAATGATTTTAGGATGATGTAAAAGGTTGAAATAAAGGATAAAAAAGGTTGATAAGGCCTTAAATTCACTATGATCACACACAGGTAGTCATATACACAAAAACATAGTCTATACAGACTAGGCCTAAGAACTAGACATGAGCCATAAGCTGTTTAACTTCATTCATATGACCATATGATCTTCCTACAAAGTTTGAGATATTTCATGTTAGATTGGAAGACTTAAAAAAAATCATTGTTTTTCATATGTCAACTCAAATTGGTTTTTTTGCATAAATTTACCTTAGGGGTATCTATAATACAAGCTAGCTACTCGAGAGCCATTTTATTTTACTCGTATCTATATGGATAATGTGCATGGGGTATTAAGAACCTATGGGTAATTTATGAGGGTCATTTACTCAAAATTAATGGCATTGGTTTGAGATTTATGTCATTAATCTTTATGAATCATCATTAACAACCTAAATGACCTAAAACCCTTTTACAACCCTTATATGATCCCAATGAAAAAGGTATGAATAATTATGCATCTAAGAGGGGTTAATTGATTTGAAAGTGTTTTGGTTACATTTTTAACTCTCTCAAGATCCTCACCACTCAATTATTCTCTATTATCACTTGTATGGACACGCCCAATTTTGTGTTTTCTATAGGATTTGAGGTAATTTATAGGTGTAGAAGGGAATTGATAGGTGAGATCCATATTCGAAGGTGTATGGAGATGTATTTAAACTCCTAAAACCTAATTTGCACCCTATTTATGAATTTAAACACATTTTATAAAATATTTATTGCAAGAAATCTTGAATAAAATAGTGAAAAAGAAGGTGAATTCTAAATTAAAAGTGAGGGGTGTGATATTGAGTTTCACTGAAGTCTATTTGATAGAATAGAGGGAAAATAAGGTTTTAATAAGTGTCCCAAATCTATTTAATCTATATCCTTTAGTTTGTGTAAGTCAATATAGGGACAATTATGAGGATTGAGGCGTAGAGGGATAATGAGTGACTGCAAAAAAGTAACACAAGTGGAAATAAGAAGTTCATCAATTGAGGGGCATATAGTGAATATTAAAATATTGTTTAAACCTTATCATGTTATAGTATATGATTCAATTACTAATACAATATTTATGGATAGTTAGTGAACTCCTCATCACGAAGGGAAATTTTAAGTAGGAGGATGAAGTGTCTCTATGCCTACTTTAAAAGACTGATGTACTTCATATTGACACTTATTGAAGAGGACTTCATGAAATATTTTCCAAATCTTTTCATTGCATTATAAATATTTTCAATAATTTACATTTGGCCTTGTGAATCTTAAACTTCAATCCTTCTCCTTCTTCTCCTATCCTTTATATATTGAAGCCATTTTGGCATTGTAAATAATACATAATTAATATGGAGAAGCCCTACTAGTTTGAAATCTTGTTTTGCCTTTGAATAAATTTATGAATATAATTTAATATTTACAATTGTTGCCTAAGTATGTCAAGTAGTCCATTTGGATGACAAGTGATGAATGTTTTTTCCTTGCTTCCATTTTGCTCTTGTATGCATTATGTGAGTAACATTTCTTCTAATAGGTCTCATGAATTATATATGATTTTTAGGTGTATTTTAAAGTGTGAAAGTGATTAAGAGTGTCTAAAATCATACGTTATAGTTTCCCACCTTTTTATATGCATAACAATCTAACTCCATGTAGAAATACCTATGCTATATGAACATTGCATTGAGATCAATTTTACAAGTATTATTTCTTAGTGAAAATAAAAGTATGTTTATGGAGTAATCTTTGGTGTATTAAATTAATTAGTATAGGTTTATTTTATGTTACCTTCTTCCATTTTTAATCCCAATAGTGATGAGTGTAGTGTGTGAGCCTAAAAGATAGATCAAGGGAGCTATCCCATAATCTAGAGATCTAACTCTTATAGTAGCTTGTCTATATAAAAAGATAGTTCCATGTTATCCTAAATTTGAGGTATCATTGACTTATTTAGGGTGAAATTTTTTTATATAACATTACCCATAACATATAAATTCTTAGTGAGGAATGGGAGACCAACCTATTAATTATTTTGTGAGATTATAATGATGGGATAGTGATTGAATTGCACACCCATTTATTACTAATCATAGGTATTATACTTGTATGTTTTGTTATTTATTTTCAACACATGATTTTTGCATATCTCATGTACCTTAAACAATTCTAAATTTTCTAAGTCAAATCTTGTCACATTTGATTATAACACTGTGTTACTCTACTAAAATCAAAATGCATTCTATCTAATAGTACCATTATGTTGTCTATATTATAGCATTACTCTATCTATATTAAACAACATCCAAAATCTAGTTAGGTTAATTTTTTTCCAATATCCAATTCTAAATCAATTATTATAATTTTCTCCACCTTTTCCAAATCAAGTCAGATCAAGTCAAATTGGGTCAAACCTTTTAAGGTCAAAATTTTGAGTCAAACAAAGTCAAAAAATTTCAAATTAAACTCTTGAAGTCAAAAGTAAAAGGTCAACTTGATTAAACTGAAACAAAATCAAACTTTTAAATATTCAACTCCTAAAGTCAAAAAATTCAATCTTAAAGGTTAACCTGAATTAAGTCAAAGTCAAACTTCTCAAAGTCAAATATTGAAGTCAAATAAAGTCAAACTCAATGGTCAAATTTAATCAAGTCAAATTCAAAATTTTCAAATTAACTTTTTTAAATTTAAATCAAAACCTAAATAAAAATTTAATAAAAGCTATACCTCTACCTTTGACCAACTTCAAATCAATAATAATTCAAAACAAACAAAATCCTAAATCCTAAATCTAGTAAAATCATGGTAATGCATCTAAGGCATAAAAAAAATCCTAAATCAAGTAAAATCACATCAAAACATACAAATAATAATATAATGTTCAAGTTTTTTCTAAAATATCAAACATTTGTAAACAATATTATAAAATCAAAGCATCAGGGTAACTTGTTTTAATTTTGAAAAGGTAAATGAAGATCAAATGCTAAAGCATATTATCACCAAAACATGCATGAATTGAGATTAAAATTAAATCCATGTTTGTTTTATAAATATAAAGACTAACTTATATTTAGTTAAATCAAGTATATCACAAATTATTTATTCAAATTCAACATCAAATTGTAATCACTTCAAAAACTACTCTGATCTTAATTAAAAAATGAAGATTATGAACATGCCTAAATACACAAGAAGTGTGGATTCATATAACTAAACCTATTATTATGATTGGTTTTATAATACAATTATCCAAAATATTGAAGATAAAATAAATATTTGGGTATAACAACAAGAATATGCAGTAGAACCCACCCAAATAGACCCAAGAATGGAATCAACTATCAAGCAAAGTGATATCTGAAGAGCCCAGTTTGAAAAATAACTATTTAAACATAAATATGGTGTCCTTTTATGATTACTAGAATTATGGACCAAATTTCCTATAGGGTATCCCATAGAAAGTTTCCAAACAATTTTTTGCACATATGAATAAATGGTATGAGGCCACCAAAAAGAAAAAGCAACTTACAAAAAAACCACATCAAGATCATGTCAATATGAAAAAATTTAAGTCTTATAGCAAAGGGAAAGAAGTTAATATAGAAACACCACCCCTATTACAAATATATTAGTGATTGATAAAGTGTAAAATATGATAAAAATTCTTGAAAAAATTGGCCTCTACTTTTCATTCCACTCAATCTCATAAAAAAAACAAGTTCCTTCCAAATCAACCCAATCCACTCAACATTAAAAATAACAAATCCAACCCAATTCATTCAATAAAAAAAAATAATTCATTTTAGATCAATGACAACATCAAAAAATTCCCCTTCTTCACTAATAAATTCTTCATATCAAACATTAAATCCCCGTCAAACCTAACATCATGGTATTTATCCACTCCAAATGAAGTTCTAATATTCTTATCCTATCTAATCCACCTTTATGATCTCAAAAACATGCATCAAATTTATTTCAAAACACACATTTATCTCAAGAGTTTGAAGATATAAATGATGTTAGTCAATAATTATAAATGGGAAATCGAAGCAAAAAAATCATCTTTGAAGAGATATGTCCTTACGCATTTGATACTATTATTATGAATGTTCCTTTCCCACCTCATTTTAAGGATTCAAAATTTTACAAATATAAAGGGAAAGGGGACCTAGGAGATCATATTAAGGATTACTCATAGGTTGAAAATAAGTGGCATATAAAAACATCTATTTTCTTTGCCTATTTCCTTGTACTTTGGGTGGCTAAGAATTGGAATGGTTCCTATGCCTTCCTAAAGGATCAATTATAATATATGATGATTTTTTTGAGTAGTTTGTCAAGAATTTATATTAAAACTTGGATCATGAATTTACCATGGTTGATTTGTCCAATACAAAATAATGAAGCAGGGAAAGTTTTTCAACCTTTTTATAGACATGGAGAGGCCTAACAAGTAGGTTCTTTAATTATATTCTTGAGAAACTACTAGAAAACACTTTTTCCCCCAATATAAATGGATAAATGGCCTTTCATTTATGAATACATTTTGAAAGTACCTTTTATGAGTTCATTAACAAGGGGGTGTGTATATAAAAATATTTATTTGAAAGAGGGATCATAAAAATCTATTTTCAAAATCAATCCTAATCAAATACATTGTTAGATAAACCTAAAGTGTTTAATAAGAACAATAATGCAATAGGTGATGGTAGGATAAAATCAAGTCATGTACAAACCATTAAACCAACACCTATCTAAAATCCTCCATCTACAAAACTGATCAAACTTTAAAGACCAACGCTTATAACATAATATTAATGAATAATATTCACCTTTCTTGGTCAACCTTTAGAAGTTGTTTTCAAGAAACTATCTAAAAAAAAACATGGTTGTGTGGCCTATTAACAAACCTTTAGAAGAAGGTAAATAAAATCCCACGTGATACAAAGATAATGAGTATTATTATTACAATTAAATCAAGTCTCACTCTACACATATGTGTATGCAACTTAGACATTATATATAAGACTTGTTTAAGTGGGGAGATATTATGCTTGATAATAATGTCTCATCCTCCAATCATAATATGAACAACTTTAAAGACCTATTTCTAAGGAATAATTAAAAAAATAATCAATATAATCATAAAAATCATCAATAAAATAAACAAAATCAAGATAATTATCATCATTGACAACAACATTAAAAAGATCCTAATCAAGGTCAAAATTCTTACATAACCATGTTGATTACCATAACACCCTTGACACAATTATGATAGTATTATGGGTTGCATTAATTATAATAACATGTAAACCATCAAATTTAATCACCATCATCTGTCAAACATTGATCAATGTGATAGACTCATTATCTAAGGATCTTCCCCATCACATTCTATTAACCCTCATAAGGATTGAGATTGTGTTGCTACCACTCAATTCCCAAATGTTAAAATTCAAGGTTATTCTGCATCCAAGTCCAAAAATAAATATGAAGGATCTATGCCTTCCAAATCCATGCCATCCTCTTCATCCACTAAGAATCCATATGACCTTCTTACATAATTGGATAAAAATCTAGTGCATATATCCATTTTAGATCTCTTGTGCACATATAAATTTTATAAGGAAATATTACATAATAATATTCAATATTTAAAAATCCTTAATTATATTGATCCATCCCAATTCTAAGCACTTATTAGATATTTATCAATGGAGTAGCATATCACTTTTGATTAAAGTAACATGTCACCATTTGATCCTTCACATAATAATCCCATTTACACTGGGGTAATAATTTCCTAATATAAGGCCAAATGTGTTATAGAGTTTTTAGTGATGTCATGGAGGTGTCTAGGTGAGTAGATGAAGTGTCTTGATATTGTAAGTATCAATGATAAAGTTTATAGTGTGATTATCCTAGTATGCCTAATGTAGGCTTGGTTTATCTTATGTTTTAGCATGGATAAGGATGTTTAGGAATGAATATGGTTATTTAAGTCTATGAAATGGGTCCCATAAGAGGTTTTATATGATTTTATTTATTATGTGCATGAGTGTATTTCATATAGTAGTTCATAGTTTTGGTTTAGACATTTTGGGTCTAGTGGTAGAAAAATTTGAGTAGACAATTTGCTAACATCACCATTACCACATATGGATGAGTTAGGGGGATTTGATCATATAAGTGTGATAAAATTAATCCTAATTTTCTATGATCTAAATTTTAGGTCATGAAGTTGAGTGGAGAAAAAGATATTACTATGAAAAGTTGGCTTCCCAAGAAGTTTGCATATTCTAGCTTAAGAGAAGCCATACCGTCACTACACATCATGCAGATATGTATGATATAACATGTTTTTGAATTTATTTTAGGTACTTAAAAATTTAATAGTTGGAAAATGTTTTCATGGTAATATTTTATATAATGAAAAAAATTTACCCTCAATATTTGGAGTCCTGAAGTGTTTTCTAATTCTAGATATAAATATTAAAAGTTACACTTGTAGACTGAGTTAGGCCAAAGATCATCAAGTTTATTCATGTTTAAGTCTAAGGTCATTAGTCTAGAATATCTAATGGTGATCACTTAATTATATATATGGAGATTAATGGTGTGCATAAAAGTCAATATGCCAATTATGAATGCATGAGTGATGTGTGTCACATTCATTGATCTTGGATAGAAGATCAAAGATTCATGGATGATCATGCAGTTAGAAAATCAATGGTGCAGGATAAATCAAATAGTAAATAGTGCATGTGAGACTTCCAAATGGCACAAGTGTAAGGGGTTGTCAATAAATTAATAAAAAGGCATGTAAGGGTGCCAAGTGTCATAATATTGGGAGTTCTAAGCAATATCTTATGTTGAGTGATGTAAGATAAAGGCTAGGCTACTCGATATAGATTGATGGTGTATATGTGGTTAAGATTTCTAGAAAGAATGAGATGAGGTCAACATGTTTGTGGTTTAATGATTGAATAGTGGAGCACTACATGTTAAAGTTTGAGATACTTATAAATAAGATAGATAGTGCGAGTTGAGCAAGCTAAGAAAAGAGAATGAGATGTGTTCTAAGTGACCAAGGTTTAACTATGACTGTTTGGATTTAAATATTTGAATTTAATGAAGGAAAGACCAGTGCTTGGTTTTTGAGCCATAACTTTTCATCTATGTAGAATTTGAGTTTTTAGTATAAAGAAACTTTGTAGAGGAATTTAAGGCACATTTTTAAATATTAATTTAAATGTCTAAATGTTTTAACATTCAAATTTATTGATCTCCAAAGTTGATAGTGCATTTATCCATGCTCTACAAGTATCTTGAGAAGGGTAATATAGTTATTCTTGATGGTATTTTGATTTTTTTAGATGAAATAAATGTTGGAGTGTGTTATAAACTTTATATGGATAGTTTGTGTGAATTATAGGGGTTTTACCAATCTATATTTTATATTATTAAAGGCTTAGAAGTTGACTATGTGTTCATTCTTGGTGATCATATGTATAGAATGATGTTTGGGCTATTTATACTGTAGCATAAGGGTGTTGTGATGGATGTTTTTAGTTGAGGAGGACCTATAGGTTATATTGCAAGGGTATATGTATGTGAAAGTGTGATTTTGTTCTTAATTTTATTACATAAGTGTCAAAGATATGGATGGCTCTTCATGAGATCTATAAGGGCTAAAGAGGCATAATTAAAAGTCATAACTTTGTAATTATGACCCATGGATGCTATCTCTAACCTATGAATATGTTATTGAGATATGTTATATGTCTTAAGGACTAAGATAAGTATGATTTACAACCAAGAATATAATAATCATGATGGATCTATAAAAGGTGAAATCAAAGGTGGTGATTTCTAGACTTGTGAGAAGTGGCTCCAAGTGGATGAAGAGTATAGAGTTGAAAGGTGAAAGAGAGTAAGAGTTCCTTGTGTATAGATTCAATAATAAAGTAGGGTGATGATTACGTATATGACCTATAGATCATATTTATGATTTCATAAATAGTGCTCTTATAGGTTTGAATATTTGTGAAAGAGAGGTATGCTTTGAGTGTGAGTGAAGGATAAATAATATTTGTGTATGCTTGGTGGTTGATTTGAGAGGTATATTAGAGTGTAGATTATGTGTAATACCATTTGGTCATGTTTTTGATGTTGTGATAGAGTAGTTGTTGAGAAGTGTAGAGTGATACAAATTGTGGTTTTGTATATTTTTGTCTATATGAAGAAGTGAAGGGGGCTGGTATACATTGTATCTCCATAAGATTGGTAGGCAATCAATGTTTAGGAGATATTTATTTCATAGGTATTAGGAGGGTTCTTGACATCTAGGTTAGAAGGACTTGACCAATAATTCATTAGAAGGACCTGATCATCTTAGGGGTAGGTTCTCTTTGTGAAATAGGTGTTTCACTAAAGCCAATTAGAAAGACTTGACCAATATATGGTCAAAAATACTTGATCATCCTAAGGGAAGGTGATCCTTATGAAATAGGTGTTTCACTAAATTTTGGTCATAAGGACTTGACTAGTCTCATGTTTGTAATACCTTATAAGACAAGTAGTTCATTTTTTTGTAGGTTTGAGAGTGGATTTTATTCCCTATGAGGGTTTCCCACATTAGATGTTGTGTTATGATGTGATTCTCGTATTCATGTTTTGATGGTAATCTAGTTGCATATGTTTATTGTGTTGATTTATGAATGTTAATGAATGAATGATAATTGATTTGAAAGCAAAAGATTGGTTGACTAATTCACCCTTACCTCTTAGTCATCTTGTACCTTTAATAATTGGTATTAGATCAAGTCTTTTAGATAAATATTAATAGGTTGAAGAAGATCCTAAGTAACACAAGATATCTAAGTAGTCGAATAAAGATAATCAATAGTGAAAGGTTGTGATCAATGAAATTAAAGAGTAGATGTGTACTTTGAAGAAAGATGCCAAAGAGGATGAGAACATTATTAATGATCTCAAGGTTCATATAGAAGATGCCAAGGCAAGTTTGAGTTCAAAATACGAAAGTTTTTCAAAATAAAAGGACATCATGTATGACATGATGAATAATTTTGTAATGGTAGTGGAGAATAATAAGTGTTCTATGATAGCAAGGAAAAAGAAGCAGATCTAGGATCTGAGCTCATAAAGAGGAATCACAAGATGAGATATGTGATCAAAGGTCTTAAAGTAAAAGTAAATTCTCTTGAGGGAACTTTGTTACATAAGAATAAGAGAGGTGAGAAGTATCAAGAGATGATCAAGTCTCTTAAAGATAAAACTTGTATATTGAAAGATGACATGGCTAAAGAAGCCAAGGAGGATAAGAAGGTCATAAAAGATCTCAAAAGTCAATTAGAGGTTTCAAATGGTAGCCTCAAATAAAAATAAAAAGAGTGTAGATATCTCAAGACTCAATTATAAGAATATAATACTAAGGTGAGTTCAAATCAAGGTGAGCATGATGAGTTGAAGACTAATCTTGATTCTATGAGAGTACAGCATGAACAACTCATAGAAAATTTGGATAAGCTATAAATGGAACATATAAAGCCTGAGCAAGATAATAAAAATTCAAGCTTTGAAAGCAATGAAAAAAGGTTTGTTAGACAACCAAATCCTTCAAGGTATTTTAGTTTATTCCATGGTCATTATTATGCATGTAATAAGTATGGTTATAGAGCTAAGGATTGTATAAAGAAGTTAGTCAAGTATGGAAATTCATGGATTTATGATGGAAGGAGATTTTTGGCCAAAAATTGATCACAATTCAAATCTAACAAAAGTTATGAATGATGTTATTTATTTCATTTGTGATAATAAAGGTCATATTGATAGATTTTTTCCTAGTAAATTTGATAAGCCCTCAAACAAATTGATGAAGGAAGAGACTCCTAGAAAGTATATCAAAAGTTAAAAATTGATGTGGAGACCTAAGGCAATAAAGGCTAGTCCTATTGGGTTTAATGATCAAACCTTTGATACTATAGAAAAGGAATCAGTTTTAGATATGTCTCAAGAGTTTCAAGGAAGATTGATATTAGTACAAATGGAGAAAGTGCATGATCCAAGAATCAAATTAGTTATACCATTCAAGGCCAAGGAGAATATGAAAGAAGGATATCAATATGATGGTCTATTTATTGTAGTTCAAGAGTATTTAGGTAAGGAGTTTCATGATTTCCAAGAGTTGCTGTTGTCTACTTTCAAAGAGGAAAAGGTGTTAGTTGAATAGATATTCAAAGAACATGTGTTTTCATCATGAATTTTCAAAGAAGCCAAATAAGAGATGGATGAGCAAGTTGTTTCTCTTATGTCTAAGAAGAATAATAACTATCAGTATCAGATGACCAATGAGGAAAAGGAATATGAGGAGTTCTTAGAAAAGCCTAGTTTTACATTGTTCTAAAGAACCATATGAAGTAAGATGTCTCTGCCTATGCTTCTTAAAGAGACTCCTTTTAGTGGAGAAGTATGTGTTGATATGGTTTTTGTTACAAGGTCCTAGAATGCAAGAGATGAGTGTTTTAATATGGGATAAGTTCTTTGATGAGGTTTGAGTGATGTCATAAGGTGTTTTTACTATGTATATAGTGTCTACAGGATTAGAATGGGTGTTTTTAGGTGAAATAATGAGATTGATGGAATACCAAGAAGATTTTGGTACTTACAAAGGTTTGTGCACTTCTTTGTGATGTGTCTCAGGTGACATTGTGTCTTGATGATCCTATTTGTGCCTTTCAAAGGTTTTTATGTAGTCCCAAGTTTATCTTTATTATTGGAGATCAAATCCATGGTAGAGGAATTAAAGGTTCCCAAAAGTGTGAATTCTCAAATCTTAGTCCAAAAGTGTGTGATGGTTGTCTCTAGGTGTGAAAGAAGTTTTACAGGTCGGTGTTGACTAAAAAGAAGTTTAGTAACCTTATTTGTTTTGAGATTATAGAGTTTTGGGGGTATGATATAAAAGTGTTTTGATTTATGATTTGAGGTCTGAGGCTTATTAATATGTTTAATGGGCCAAATGGGTTTTCAAATCAAGCTTCATACAGATCTGAAGGTTTGTGGTTCTTAAATTATTCATGATTTTGTCAAGATGGAGGCCTAATTCTCTAGTAGATTTGTGAAAGAAGTATGTTATAGAAGATGAGATTTGTGATATAAATTAGTTTTCTTGAGGGGGAATATTATAGGGATCCATATATGAATTTTCAATTCTTAAAGGTATATATACTAAAATTTATGGTCTCTACAAGTCCTAGGTAAGGCTACAAGGAGTCTAGACAGGCTTACTATGAAGAAGAGTGATTTTTTTATCAATTTATCCAAAAGAGAATGGTATGAGTGTTTCAATGTAAGTTATAGGGTTGATTTATGACATATTTATTGTTTATTCTATAGCTTCAAGATTTGTTGGTATTATTGGAGGTGGCTTGCAAGTGAGAGTATGAAAGCAAAGTGGTGTTATTTGAAGACTCAAAGTAGTATAGTGTTATGATTTTGATAATTTCATGTTGTTGAGGCCATGAAAGTTTTATTAAAACTTCTCTAGGTGAGATTTGGTTATTAATATCAAGTGGGATTTAGGTTGGAATAAGGAGGTGCATAGAGTTAGGGGGAGATAACTCAGATGGATCGAGAAGTTTACATGGTAAAAGGTGAAAATAGAATATTTAGTTTGTAAAGTCCAAAGATCAAGAAGTCCTAAAACAGAGGTGTTTTCTATAGGCTCATTGGCATGAATTTTTGTTGGTGGTCCTTGGTGTGGCTTGAGAGAGAGTGCTATTATTCATTTGTGGTCGTTCTACATGATGTATGAAGATCTGAAGATGATCAAGAGGTAAAATGGATTAGATATCTTAGGGGGAGTCCCTCTTAGATGTTTCTTGGTGATTTCTATCAGATTTTAGTATTTTTGTGTGTTACTTATGCATTGGTTGTAGTGCTTGGTTGAAAAGAGTGTTAGCATATAGCAAGAGGAAGTTTTGAAGGCAAGAAGAGGTAGGCTCAATGTAATGGGGTGTTTGGATCATCTCTTAAAGTGGTCCCCTCTAGTTGGTAGTCTTTTTAGGTCTTCAAGATCAGTTTGTTCCCACTTTGTCTTTGTGTCAAAGGGGGAGAAGGCTATTATTGTGAGAGTGCTTGAAGAGAGAGAAGGAAGGTCATTTGTTGATAGCTGTTGATATCAATGACAAAGGGGGGTATTATTGGAAAGCTTTTAGTGATGTCATGGAGGTTTCCAGGTGAGTGGATGAAGTGTCTTGATAGTCTACGTATCAAACACAAAGTGTGCAGTGTGCTTGTCCTAGTATGCTTGAAGTAAGCTTGGTTAATCTTTAGTTTTGGTATGCTTAAGGATTTTTAAGGATGAGTCTAGTGATTTGAGGATATGAAATAGGTCATATAAGAGGTATTATATACTTTAATGCTTGTGTGCATGAGTGGATTTCATCTGGTAGTTCATAGTTTTCATCTAGACATTTTGGGTCTAGTGGCAAGAAAATCTGAGTTGATAGTTTGATGATGTCACCATTTCCACATATGGTTGAGTTAGGGGGAGTTGGTCATATAGGTGTGACTATATTAGTTTAAATTTTATATGATCCAAGATTTAGGTCATGAAATTGAGTAGATAAAAATATATAACTATGCAATGTTATCTACCCAAGTAGTTTGCATATTCTAGCTTAAGAGAACCCAGACCATCACTGTACATCATGCAAACATGTATGATCCAAAAAAATTATGCATTTATTATAGGTACTTTAAAATTAAATAGTGGGTAAATGTTTTCATGGTGATATTATCTATAGTTCTAGGAATGTACCCTAAATATTTGGAGTCTTGAAGTGTTTTATAGCTTGAGATATAAATATTTAAAGTTTCACTGGCATACTAAGAACAAAGACCATCCAGTTTAATCACATTGAAGTCTAAGGTCATTAGTTTAGATGATCTAATAATGAGTTCTTAATCATATATAAGGATATCAACAGTGTGATTAAAATTTAATATGTCAAAGATGAATGTTTAAGTGACATGTGTCACATTCACAAAGCTTGGATAAAAGATCAATGGTTCATAGATGATCATACACTTAGAAGATCAATAGTGTGGGACAAGTCAAAGAGTTAACAATGCACACGAGACTACCAAGTGGCACAAACACAAGGGACTATTAGTAAAGTGATCATAATGGGCATGAGGGTGATAAGTGTCATAATCTCAAGAGTTATGAGCAATATCTAATGGTGACTACTTCAATATAAATACCATGCTACTCAGTAGAGATTGATGGTGCATATGTGGTCAAGATTTCCTGAAATTAAGAGATAAGGTCAACATGTTTGAGGTTTAACATTTATCCAATGGAGTACCATGAGTTAAATTTCAAGCTAATTTCAAAGAAGATTGATGGCGAGAGTTGACTTTGCTAAGTGAAGAGAATGAGATGTGTTCTAAGTGATTGATGTTTAAATGTAACCATTTAGATTTAAATATTTTAATTTAGTGAAGGAAATACCAGTGCTTGGTTTTTGAGCCATAACTTTTGATCTATATATAATTTGATGTTGAAAAAAAGTTGTAGAGGACTTAAAGGTGAATCTATAAATATTTATTTGAATGTATAAATGTTTTTATAGTCAAATTTATTAAGGTCCAAAGTTGATTGTATGTTTGTTCATAATCTTCAAGTAACTTGAGAAGGGTAATAGAGTTATTCTTCATGATATTTTGATGTTTTAAGATGAAATAAGTGTTGGAACATGTTGTACACTTCATGAATACCATATTTGTGAATTATGGAGGTTTGACCTATCCAAATTATATATGATCATAGGATCATAAGTTGACAATGTGTTCATTCTTGGTGATCATATGTACAAAATGATGTTTGGGTTAATTATGTTGTAGTAGAAGGGTGTTGTGATGGATTTTGTCACTTAAGGATGACCTATAGGTTTTGTATCATGGGTTTATGTATGTGAAAGTGTTATTTTGTTCTTAATTTTATCGAAGAAGTGTCAAAGAGATGTATGGTTCTCCATAAGACCTATAAGGACCAAGGAGGCCTAATTAAAAGGCATAACTACTTAATTGTGACCCATGGATGCTATGACTGACCTATGAAGATGTTATTTAAATATGTTATATGTCTTAAGGACTAAGACAAGTATCATGGATAACCTAGAAGATAGTAATCATGATGGCTCTATAAAAGGTTAATTCAAAGGTGGTGATTTATAGACTTGTGGGAAGAGGCTCCAAGTGGAGGAAGATTATAAAAATGAGAGGTGAAGGATAATAAAGGTGCCTACTAGATGGATTTAAGAATAGAGTAGGTTTATGATTATGTGTATGACCTATAGATCATATTTATGATGTTATAAATAACACTATTATAGGTTTGAATACTTATGAATTAGAGGCATTCCTTGAGTATGAGCAAAGGATAGATGATGTATGTGTATGCTTAGTGGTTGATTTGAGAGGTAGATCAGAGTGTGGACTATGTGTATGACCATTTGGTCATATTGTTGAGGTTATGATAGAGTAGTTATTTAAAAGTTTAGAGTGATCCATAATGTGGTTTTGGATGTTTATGGATGTGTGGAGAATTTAAAGGAGCTGATATACATTGTATCTCCATCAGATTGGTAATAAATTAGTGTATAGGAGATGTTTATTTCATAGGTGTTGGGAGGGTTCTCAAAATCTAGGTCAAAAGGACTTGACCAATAGGTGGTTATAAGGACTTAATAATCTTAGGGGTAGGTGATCATTATGAAATAGGTGTTTCACTAAAGTCAATTAGAAGGACTTGACCAATAGGTGGTCAAAAAGACTTGATCATCTTAGGGGTAGGTGTTCCTTGTGAAATAGGTGTTTCACTAAATTTTGGTTAGAAGGACCTGACTAGTCTCATGTTTTTTATACCATAGAGGATAATTAGTCCATGTGTTTATAGGATTGAGAGTGGTTTTTATTCCCCATGAGCGTTTCCCACATTAGATGATGTGTTATGATGTGCTTCTCTTATTCATGCTTTGATGGTAATATAGTTTTGTATGCTTGTTGTTTTGATTCATGAATGTTAATGAATGCATGATAAGTGATCTAAAAGTGAAATATTGGTTGACTGATTCACCCCCCTTGATTTTAAATTATCTTGTACTAATAAAAAAAATGGGTGGTCATTGACAATGGATCAGGTTTGAATATTAATACATGCAAGTTAGTTCAAACACTTGGGATATTTATCAATAGATTTTCAATATGGTACTATCATCATCAAAGTGTATGACAATGAGAATAAGAATCCTTTAACACCATCAATTTACATCTATTTTTTGGGCCTATCACCCATACCATTTATCATGTCATTTATTTATAGCTATCATATAATATACTCCTTGGGCATATATGGATACATGATATGTGTGAAGTATTGTCCACATTACATCAGTGTCTTAAGTTCATTCATTTAGACATGGAGGTTAATATTATAGGATATTTAAAACTTTACCAATATTTTAAGAACCTAGATGTGGAATACAATACCAATTATTATCCTAAAATAGAGTGTTTACCAAAAAAGGATAAATTATGGTACTTGAATCTCCCTAGTCTTCATTTATATTGATAGTGTTGCATCCTCATCTAAAGCTACCCATCCCAAAGCATCATATTATTTCACTATTAAGGATAAAGGCTATGGAAAGTACCTAATAAATGATACTTTCAACATTTAAAATAATCCTAAGTCACCTAAATCCCATTTTAAGGCCAAGATGGAGCGGTATAAAAAAGTAGATTCTTATCAAATGGGTTATCTAACTTTCAAAAAAAATATCTTTTAGATTAGAAAAAGGTTAAATTTTCGGGGATTTTTGGTAATATAATGATGGAATTACTTCATTTTATCACAATGAAAAATACCTTATTTATAAGTAAATCATGGATCATTTTAATTATAATTTTAAAGGCTTGGGTGAAAAACATGTCATCCTTGAACCTATTCCCTTGAGAAAACAAAAAAGAGTTTTAGGTGTTGGATACAAACCATTTGGGGGTGACCTCTTAGATATCAAAAGTGATTCAACTATGAATTGTAATGACATTTATATTGTTAAAAATTCATTATAATATTAAAGTATATAAGATCATTTATATAAACCTATTTAACACCAAATTTGTCTTATGATTTCACCTTGACCTCCATTCCCATAAAATCATCAATTGAAATCAATAGTATTGTATACCATTTTATGAATTTGAAAATGAAGAAGATATTTTATAATTCTTAGGGATTTGAGATGGTTTCCTATTTGGTTACCATAATCATGGATTTGAGATAAATTTGGACCTTGTTATCTACTTTGGATAGCAGATGTATTTCCTTGGTTATAAAAATAAATAAAATAAAAAAATAATGTCCTCTGGCAAAAACATCTCTAAGGCACTATTGGAAAATGGAGAAAATAAAAATAAAGACATGTTAATTGGTGAAAACATTTATAAGGTATGAATGGATGAGTAAATTTAGTCTATTTGAAAGAAAAAACAAATTATTATCAATCACCACATCGTATTTAGCTCACATGTCTATCATTAGGAGCAACACAAAATTATACAATTGGTCCAATTTTTTTTGAAGACATTCAATGAGTGGTTATTAACCAATCTAAATGATTATAATTATTATTACATTGTGAGATCTATGAACCAATTGGGACATAATAATATGAAAACTTCTATCTCCCTCAAGTAGATACATTGTTTTAGTATGGTTCCACGTTGCTTATGAAAGACACTATTGATGTCAACCTTGGTATTGAGGACAATCCACAAATCATTAAGCTTGATGACTCTCTTAGTGAAGAAGAACATGAGATCATAGTTATTATCCTCAAATAATTAATTGATATATTCACATGATATTATTATGACATACCTAGATTATATCCATCCTTTATTTTACATCACCTTGTAGTGCATCCTAATGCCAAACCCATTAAGGAAGATGCACCCACATATTGTCATTTTGGTCAAGAAAGAGCTCAAAAAAATCTTAGAATCAAAGTTCATAATGCTTCTTTATTACTCTAAGTGTATTTTTAACATTTTCCCCATTAAAATTAAACTTTATTTCATTCACCTCTATACATATTTTATGGATATTAACAAAGCTTGTCCAAAAAATGATTTTTTGCTGCCCAACATTGATATGATTGCCAAATCCACAACATGATATAAAATACTATCACTTATTGATTGATTTTATGGATACAATTAAATTAATATATCATTGAGGATTAATAAAAAACAAAATTTTCCACTCCATGGGGGACATTTTATTAGTAGGTTATGCCTTTTGACTTGAAAAACACTAGTGCTACCTATCAAAGGGAGATGACTGTAATTTTTCATGTAACAATGCATGAAATTTTTGTTGATTATGTGGATGGTATTTTCAATAACTCTAAGAATTATTTAGGTCATCCAATGGATTTAAAATGAATATTCTAATGGTTTAAAGACTATAAAGTATGCATTAACCCCAAAAATGTGTCTCTTATTTAGATATGGAAATTTATTGGTTTCATTGTTTCAAGGTGAGGTATTGAAGTGGACCTACATAAGGTCAAGGAAATACTAGACATGCCTCCCCTATCAAATTTAAAATAACTACATATCTTATATGGGAATTATAGGCTATTATTGAATTCATTTAATAAATTTCACATCATTATCATCCCTTTACACACCTCCTAAAAAAGGGTATGAAATTTTAATATAAAAATGACTTAGGAGTAATTAGATAAATTAAAGGCATATTTGGATAAATCACTAGTGTTATCCCCTATAATTCCCAAGAAGTAGATGTTAATTTACATTTCAAAAAAATAACATGCCTTGGGGAACTTTTAGCCCAACATAATGATCAAGGCAAGGAATAAGTGGTGTAGTATGTGAGTGTGACATTGGTCACCTATGAAGATAAATATTAACCAATTTATTATGAATTTTTAGTAATGGTGTTGGCATTTCATAAGTTTAAACATTACATGCTCAATAATAATACCATCAACATTGTAAAATTCGATCCACTCAAGTATCTTCTCTCCAAATCAGCTTTGACAAGTCATATAGCCAAATGGATTATGCCTATAAGAAATTTTTTCATTAAGTATACTAATAAGAATGATTTTAAGGGTAAATTACTTACCAATTAATTAGTATTTTCTCAATTATTAGATACACACTCATTACAAATTGGTTTTTTGAATGAGTCCATTTTCTACCTTGATTAATCATGGTAGTGGAAACTCTACTTTTATGGTTCCTTCATATCTCATGTGTCAAGGGTGGGTATAATTTTTATCATTCCATAAGGAGATATTATACCTAAATAATTTCAAATTGGGTTTCCATGAACAAAAAATATTATAGAATATGAGGCTCTTATTACGGGACTCCATATTTTAATTCAATGAAACATTAAATAGTTAGTAGTATATGGCAACTCTCAAATTATCGTCAATCAAATAAATGATAAATACCAAAAAAAATATGATAATATTATGAATTATAAGTGCATGATAGATAACTTCAATAAATATTTTGAGCATATATAATTTTATCAAGGGACATAAGCTAATAACAAATTAGCTATTGCCATGGCCAATATTGGGTCACTTTTGGAAATTCATTCTAGTGACCAAGAATATAATTTCCTCATTGAATAACTCATCATGCCAACATAAGATATCCTAGAATTATAAATAGTATGTGAAGTATATGCCCTTATCTCTTCTTGGTACCATGGCATCAACACTTACCTTTAAGACCATACCTTTCCCATAGATTTATCCCATACCAAAAAAAATCACTCATATATAATTCTTCTTATTAAAATTTACTTATCAACATGCCCTATCATATAGGTTATGATGGGACTCTTTATTTTGTAAATTTGAGAGAATAAAAATAAGGTATAAAAGACACACAATTACATTTTTCGGGCTCATACTACCAAAATGGCCCTCAATAAGAAAATCCTTCATATGGGGTATTATTGACTAATAATAGTATCTGATACATGTGAATATGTTTATAATTTTTTAATTTCATAGAAACATGTTAACTTGATCCATGATTTTGTTGAGTATTGTAATTGATGTCAAAGGTACATCTTGCATGAGGTTGATATCATTGAAAGAGTGTGCCTAGTTGACAGTGTGTTAATGTGACAAGGGGAATTGATGGAGTGTTTTTGTTAAAGGATTTTGTCTTGAAATAAATAATTTTGAGGAAACTAATTCCATATGGTTATATGAAGGTACAAGTCTTTGAGGTCAAGTGATTAAGTAGCCTAATCCTAGTCATGGCATAAAAAGATCTTATGAGAAGGTATGAGCATGATTTATTAGTGATATGAGTGCACACAAGCATAATTGGATGTATGAGGTTGTTTGAGTATGTGATTGAGGTGGAAAGTGCATGGAAAAAGCATGAAGGTCAGTTTTAAGGCCTAATTTGGTTTGTAGGTCAAGGTCTAGAGAGAAAAGAGAGAGAGCGTGGCATAATAAAGGTTCATGATCATATTTTAAGGTGTTTGATCTCATGTAAGAATTTTCATATGTGAGGTATTTGGTTTTAAGTTTTTTCATGTAATTTTGGGTCATATTGTGAAGGAAAATAAATGAAATGTTGTTTGGAGGTCTTTCAAGTATTCAAAATGAAGGGTTCTCAACTTAAGAAGTTATTTTATTATTCTCATTATCTCAAAAAAACTTTAAATGGGAACCTAATAATTTAATGTTATATGGATAAGGTTTGATTCTCAAAATTCTAGGCATTATTTTTTGGATTGAAGGGTTATGCTTTATGAATGATTGTTAAGACTAGAAACTAGTTTAAACCCTCTTAGAACCCTAATGAAGACCTGATGTTGAATATATTGCTAAAAATTTCTTAAGATGGATTTAATTTATTAGGTAATATATTTTAACTTTTATTTTACTCTCCTATTTACATCTAGGTGGTATTGGTTAGAGAGAGGAGAGAGAAAATCTTGATTTATAGGCTTATTTCTAAGGAAATTATAGAAGTCAAAAATTACATTTAAAATAGTAAGAAAAGTGATTTAAGAATAAGGTAGAGAATCATGGTTCATTTACATTAATTTTTATGGATATGTTATATTCCTCAAGTGTGATAAATTGGTCATCTAAGTTAGCTAGTTGCTAATAAGCTTAATGGTGCAAACAGTGAAAAAACCCAAACATTAGTGAGAAGATGAATTAGAATGTGTTTTCATCATAGATGATGAAACCAAGTGCATGGATATGTTTTTTAGGAATTTTAATTCATGTATATTATTTTAATAAGTTTTGGAGATTAGTGAATATGGTGAAAGGTTGCTCACAAGTTGACCTATCTGGTTTAGATAAGACAATATGATATAAGGTCATGAGATTGTAATGAAAGACCAATATTTTACTATTAGACCATATGTTTTTTATATTTTAGGATTTTATAAAGATGTAATATAATATTTTTAATGTATAAATATTCTTTCAATGTGTCTACATAGGTGTTTGAATTCAAAGTCACCATGACTAGTCTTTAGGGAAAACTAGTAGTTTTGAGTTAGTGAGTTGTAGAGGTATTTTAGAGTCCTTATATCCTTATTAAAAGTTTTTAATGAATATGGTGATATTTTTTAAGTAATTTATATTTTATATAAGTTATTTATTATAATGGATGTGTGATTCAACTTGTGTTGTCTTTAGTTATTCAAGACAGACTCTTTTGTGTGTTCAAAATCCTAATGTGAACAGTGATAATGGAGTGTTTCAAGTGGTGGCTAGACCCAAAAGGTGTCATTTTGATTAGATTAAGCTGTATAAGAAATATTTTATTAATATATTAATATTTTGTGCTATTTATATAGGTTTATATTATTCCAAGGGGTCATAAGGTAACATGTTTTAAAATAGGCCTAATGGAATTAGGTCTCCATGAGACCTAAATAAGGATTTGGTCTAATTGAGAAATGAAAGACCTATTTTAATGATTTATTATTACCTATAACATGTAATAATTACTATTATGTTTCCAATCTAAGTGGGATCATGTGTTTGGATGAAAAAGTGGTGTATGATCAAGAAGTTTATTTAAGAACAAGGCTTTTTAGGCCTAATTGAGTGTTAGATGTATTTTTTGGATAGAGGAATGAATAAGATAGAGTATCCTTGAGTATAATGATTTATAATAAACCATAATAAGATATTATAATTACTATCATGAATATATAATAGGATTCCTTATTATGAAAATGAAGGTCATATGACCTAATTAGTCTTAAAGGGACCTAGTTGACTGATGAAGCCTAGAAGGTAGTGTGAGAGGGATAAGAGTATGAAGACATAAATAAGGTGATAATCATATTTTGTGTGATAAAAATAGTGATATGAAGGTTATAAAATTAATAAAGTGGTTGATTTGGTATTGATTCATCTAGGGGGTTGGTGCTTCCTTTCAAGTAGGTGATTGATAAAGCATAGTCAAGTGGGCACTTTTTTAGTTGGGGTTGGTGCTCCATGTGGAATTCATGATTTAATAAATCTAGTTTTTATATTATATCAATATATTACATTTAAAAATACTATTTTATTTTCTTCCCCTTGAGGGTTTCCCATATATGTGATGTGTTCTTGTATTTCATGTCCATATGTATGGTTACTTATGCTTTGATTTATGTATATTTTTGTATGAAAAGATAATGAATGTTAAGTGGAATTGAATGAATGTTTATATGAATAATTCACTCCCCAATCATTTTTATTCCAAAAATTGGTATCTAAGCTTGGTCATTTAAAGTAGGCCTAACATCTTTAAGGTAATATTAAGAATCACAAGATGTATGGTGATCAAGAAGATAACCTGTATGATGAAGAAGTGTACTATGATAGTAAAGAAGGATAATTTCAAGTATAAATTTAATTTGAAATCATAAATACCCAAAATGATTTGAAGCATCAAAATATGATGAATCATGAGTTGAGATCTATGCTCAAGGTTCTTAAGGAATACATTTGTACCTTAAAGAGTGACTGGGTTGAAGAAGCCAAAAGGGATGATAAGATCATTAAGGATATTAGGAATTAGTTAGAAGATGTTAATACAAATTTTAGATCAAAATAAGTTGAGTTTGATTATTTAAACATAGAGATAAATTATTTTAAGGTTTGAGCATGAAAAACTCATAAACAAGATGAGAAAGTTTGAGAAAGAGAATGAGAAGCCATAAAAATTTAAGAGAACCAAAATTAAATTCAACATGAAGAGACCAATAAATAATCCCAATATAATGAGGTATTTCAATTCTTTCAATGGTTGTTGTTTTTCTTTTCATGGATTTGGTCAAAGAGTAAATTATTTTAAAATGTTGTCAAGGGATGAGTTATCATGGGACCATGGGAGAAGGAATGATAAGTAAATATGACTTAACAAGGCATATGGAGATTTTAAAGTACATGATAAGGGTAAAAAATTAGTGTGAAAGCCAAAGAAATCAAGGACTAATCATATTGAGCCCAAGAGTCAAGATGGATTATTTACTAAGGAGGAACAAAAGAATAAATAGGAATATATGCTAGCTCAAACTACCTTTCACATTCAATATGAAGGCATGAAATTGTATATATATAGTGGTTTCTCAATCAACATGATTAGAGACAAAAACAAGTTCATCGCATTGAACAAGAATGCTACATGAATAATGAGATTTGGAGACAACACAATTTCTTATATAGTTGGTAAGGGTATATTGAGTTTGGAAAATGAGAAGAACAAGATAGAAAATGTGTTGTATTTTTAAGTTTTGGAACATAAAATTATTAGTGTAATTCAAATTTGTAACCAAGGACACACACTAACCTTTCATGACATAGGGTGTGAGAAAAGGAAAACCAAATCAAGAAGGATAATTGCCAATGCTAAGAAGATTGAGAATAATGTATATGTCTTGAATGAGATCAATAAGGAGAGATAATTTATGAGCAAGATGGATGAAATTTTGATATGGAATAGAAGATTAAGTCACCTAAAATTTTAAAATCTAGTCAATATAAGCACTAATAAGTTTATTAAGAACATGCTAAAGATCCCCAAACCTACAAACATACTTTGTAAGGCATGCCAACATAATAAGCAGACTATAAGAAGGTTCAAGTCCAAGGAGTAATATACTATGATATGCTTAGATTTAATAGACACAAATCTTTGTGGGACTAAAAAAATCCAAAGCATTCAAGTAGATAGCTACTTCATATTACTCATAAATGATTACACATGAATGACTTGGGTAGCATTTTTGAAAGAAAATTTAGAAGATCTTGATAAGTTAAAGGAATTCAAGGTCATTATTACTAATGATAATAATGGGAAGATTAACTTCCTAAGATCTGACATAGGGGGAAAGTTTTGGTATAATGATTTTTATGACTTGTATGAGGTCCATGAGATAAATAGATAGTTATCAGTAACTAGAACACATCAATAGAATTGGGTAATGGAAATAAAGAATAGGATATTCCAATAAATGGAAATAACTATGATAAATTAAGATAGATTATCTGATGGTTACTAGAGAGAGGTAGTAATTAATGTAGTCTACATATTTAATAGAGGATATATAAGGACTAATGGAAACTATACCCCTTATGAACTATGGAAAGGTAGACATTCTAAGGTGGAATAATTTAAACTTTTTAGAATTAAATGTTTCATAAAAAGAGATAAGGAATAATTAGGTAAGTTTTATTCTACATATAATTAAGATATATTATGAGGGTATTCATCAATAAGATTATCCTACATATGATAATAACAAGAGGTTATAGAAGATAGTGGAAAACACCAATGTGAAGATTCATGAAACAAGGAAATCACATTCACAGTCCAAGGATATATCATAGAATATATACTTCAAGAATGAAGAGGATATAATAGAGGTTGATGAGGAATAAGAATAAATTTAGGAGAGACTAGAATCAAAAGGCCCCTAAATATAGATTCAAAGAGATCATCTTGAATCTCAAATCATTAGCAATAAGGATGCATGTATGAAAACAAGTAGAGGACTGAGAAGTAACCTAAATCAAGAGAATATTTCTCTATTTTATAATATTTAACCTAATAAACCTTATAAATTCAAGCAAAGATAATTTTTAGATACGTGTTATGAATCAAAAGTTATACCGAATAGATAAGAATGAGACTTGGGAACTAGTTCCTAGGCCTAAAAGAAAGAATATTATTGGCACAAAATGGGAATTTTTAAATAAGATGAATGAATATGGATAAGCCACTAGGAACAAGGATAGATTGGTATGTAAGGGATATGCATAAGGAAGGCATATACTCTAAGGAGAACTTTGCATTAGTAGCAGGATTGGAGGGCATTATATTATTTCTAGCATATGTAGGATTTAAAATTTCAAGGTATACTAGATGGATATCAAATATACCTTTCTAAATGGGAATTTAGAAGAGGAGGTGTTCATAGAGTAACCTAAGGAGTTCTCACTATAAAGTGATAAGGATTTTGTTTGATGATTAAAGAAGGATTTCTATGGTCCAAATCAAGCCCCAAGAGCTTAGTATGATAGGTTAGATAGGTATTTGTTGGATCAAGTATTGAAAATAAGAGTTGAAAATAGTAATATTTACATAAATATAGATTATTACAATCAATTAATATTATTTTTCTATGTGTATGACATCATATTTTGTGGAAATAATGAGAACATGACAAAGGCCTTTGTAGAGATTATGAAGGAGTTTAATATGTCCATGCTGGGAGAAATATCAATATTTCTTGGGTTTAAAATCACTCAATCTAATAAAGGTATATTCATTTCACAATCCAAGTAAATAAAAGATATGTCAAAGAAGTTTGAGATGTAATATTGCAAGGCAATTAGTACACCAATGATCACAGGGTGTACATTGAGAAATAAAGATAAGCCTCAGAAGGTCAATCAGTTATCATATAGGTCAATGATTAGAATTTTGATATACACATTGGCTTTAGACTTGACATCATGTAAGTAGTAGATCTTGTGGGAAGGTTTAAATTAGATCCAAAGGAAAATAGTTTATAAGAAGTAAAAAAGATATACAGTTATGTCAAGGGGACTATGGATTTTAGGTTGTGGTATCTAAGGAGCAAGGAGTTTAATTTGATAGTTTATACAAATGCATATTGGGAAGGAAGTATAGATGATAGGAAGAGTACCAGTGGAGGATCCTTTTTCTTAGGTGGGTGCCTAGTTTCATGGATAAGTAAAAAGTAACCATCAATAACATTATACAGTTATGAGGATGATTACATTGTATTAGCTTCATGTTACACTCAGGTCTTATGGATTAAACAAACCTTAAAATAATACAAGGTGGAGTATGATTGTCTCAACCCTATCTATTATGACAATACACGTATTATAACCATCTCAAAGAACCCTATCATGCACTCAAGGACTAAGAAAATTATCATTAGGTATCATTTTCTAAGAGAGTAGGTAAGTGAAAAAAGTGTCAGACTTGAATATGTTTTTGCAATGGATTAGATTATAGGCATTTTGACCAAACCACTTCCAAAGTCAAGATTTGAACACCTAAGGCATGAATTGGGTGTAATTCATACCTTACTAAATATAATTACCTAGGGGGAGATAATTAGGTGGTTCATTTCATCTAAGAGAAGGTTATTAGTTACAAATAGGTATGAATGGAGATAGGGGAGCATATTTTTGTTATGACTCATAAACTCATAGTCTTATGTGTTGAGTGTTTAGATTGCAAGGAGTGTGATCCAAGAAATTGAAAACATCACTTTGTCATTTATGTTAGAGGGGAAGAAAGCTTATAATGAGTGAGAAGTTGATTATTGAGAGAATTTTCTAAGAGTGGTTGCCAATAATGACAAATGGGGATATTTTTTGATGATTTCCATTGATGTCAATGGTGCATATTACATTAGGTTGATGTCATTGAAAGAGTTTACTTAGTTGGTAGTGTGTTGATATGACCAGGGGATTTGATGGAGTGTTGTCATTGAAGTATGTTGTCATGAAATAGATAATTTAAAAGCAACTAATACCCTATGGTTTTATGAAGTCACAACTCTTTGAGCTTAATTGATTAAGTAGCCTAAGCCTATTCATGGCATGAAGAGATGTTGCGAGATAGTATTATCATGGTTTCTTGGTGAGATGAGTGAAAATAGGAATAATTGGGTTTATTATTTTGTTTTATTCTTTAAATGAGGTGGAGAGTGTTTGGAAAGAGGCATTAAGGTTATTTATAAGGCCTAATGTGGTTTACATGTCAAGGTCTAGAGAGAGAGAGAGAGAGAGAGAGAGAGAGAGAGAGAGAGAGAGAGAGAGAGAGAGAGAGAGAGAGAGAGAGAGAGAGAGAGAGAGAGAGAGAGAGAGAGGCCTAATTAACGGTCACGATCATATTTCAAGGTGTTTGAGATAATGTAAGCATTATAATAAGTGAGGTATGTTTTTTAAATTATATTTATATAATTTGAGGTCATATTGTGAAGGAAAAGACATGAAAAGTTATTTTGAGGTCTCTTGAGTGCTCATAATGAAGGGTTTTTATCCCGAAAAGGATTTTTTTATGATAATTAGCTCATAAAACATTTTAATTGGAAGATAATAATAATATGGTATATGGGTAAGTGTATTATCTCAAAATTTTATAAATTATATTTTTGATTTATGGGATATGATTTATGAATGATCGTTAAGAGTGGAAATTGGTTTAAACCCTCTTAGAACCTTAATGAAGACTCGATGTTGAATATGTTGCTCAAAAGTGATTAGAATGGATTTAGGGGAGACATGATGTTGAATATGTTGATAAAAATTGATTACAATTGTAATAAATTTAATCTTATATTTAACTCTCCCAGTACCTCCCAATGGTATTAGTTAGAGAGAGGAAAGATAAAATGTTGCATTATAGGCTTATTTTTAAAGAAGTTTCTATAGAAGTCAGAAGTTGCATTGAAAATAGTAAGTAAATGGATGGAGGAAGAAGGTATAGACTCAATTTTAATGTTTATGAAGGTTTATATATAGTTTATAGTCCTCATGTGTGTTATACCAAACATTCAATCTAGTCAGTCTTTAACAGGCCTAATGGTGCAAACAATGAAAAACCAAGGCATCAGTGAAAAGATGAATTGGAATGTGTTTTCATGATAGAATGATGAAACCAAGTGCATGGAGATTTTTTTAAATAGTTTTTATTCTTGAAATAATTTTTTGAGGTTAGTGAATATGGTGAAATATTTCTCACAAGTTGACATATCTAATTTAGATAAGACTACGATATAAGGTCATGAGATTCATCTAAAAACCAATATTTTGCTATTACACCATATGAGTTTTATGTTTTATGATGCTATGAAGATTTATTATAATATTTTTAATGAATTTAGGGTCTTTTAATGTGTCTACATAGGTGTTGGATTTCAAAGTCACCATGACTGGTCTTTGAAGAAAACTGGCAGTTCTAAGTGAGTGAGTTGTAGAGGTGTTTTTGATCCCTCATATCCTTATTATAAATGTAAAATTAATATGGTAATATTGTTTAGGTTTTTTTGACTAAATTATGTGTTGTATTTAGTTGTTCAAGATAAACTTTTCTATGTGTTTAAAGGCTTAATGTGAATAGTGCTAATGGAGTGTTTCAAGTGGTGGTTGGACCTAAAATGTGTCATAGTGCTTGGAGGATGTTGGATAAGTCATATTTTATTATTTTATGAAAATTTTATGCTATGTATATATGTGTAGAGTGTTACAAGGGGTCATAAGGTAATGTGTCCTAAAATAGGCCTAATGGAATTAGGTCTTCAAGAGAACTAAATAAGGATTTGGTCTAATTGAGTTATGGCAAAACTAATGTAATGATTAATTATTAATTGTAACATTTAATAAGGCTTATGTTTTGTCTAATATAAGTGTTCAAGTGTATGAGACTGACTAAGAGGTGTATGAGTAAGAGTCTTGTATATGAATAAGGCTTTTTAGGCCTAATTGAGTGTCAGATGTATTTTTTGGATAGAGGACCAAATAAGATAAAAGATCCTTGAGTGGAATGAGGTATTATATAATATTATAAGAGAGTATATTTAATTTTATGATTATATAATATGAGTTTGAATTATAAATATCAAGTTCATATGGCCTAATTAGTCTTTAAGAGACCTATTTGAAAGAAGCCTAGAACATAGTTTGAGAGGGATAAGAGTCTGATGAGCTTAAGAAGGTGATCATAATATGTTGTGTGAGAAACATATTGTTTTAAAGTTGATAAAATCAATCATGTTTTTTAGTGGGTGCTGAGTCATCTATGGGGTTAGTTCCTTCTTACAAGTAGGTGTTTACTAAAGCCTAGTCAAGTGAGTGATTAGCTAGTTGGGCTTGGTGCTCCATGTGGATTTGATGCTTCACTAAATTTGGTTTTTTCTTATATGAATTTATTCAATTTTAAAATATCAATGGGTTTTCTTCCCCTTGAGGTTTTCCCACATATGTGATGTGTTCTTGTATTTCATGTTCATATGTATGGTTGTTTATACTTTGATTATCTATATGTTTGTATCAATGGCTCATAAATGTTAACTAAAATTGAATGAAGTTTTTGATGAATAATTCACCCCCCATCTCAATCATTGTGATTCCAATATCTTTATCATAATAATTTAATCCAATCACATCTCCTTGTTAATTTTATAAATAATGGTTTGATCTCATTAGGGAGATAAACCCTACATCCTCTGACAACCAAAAACACATCCTTATTGATAATGAGTATTTTACTAAGTGGGTTAAGGCCATTATGCTCATTTATGTAACCAAAAATCAGATTTTTTATTTGATCTTTAATCAAATAATTTTTAATTATGGCATCCCATCCACTATAAATTTTTGATTATGGTAATTCCTTCAAGAATAAGGATGTTAAAGCCCTCAATACCTAGTATCATATTAAATACATATGGTCAAATTCCTATTACCCTTAAGGAAATGGTCAATCTAAGGCATTCAATAAAATAATTGTGAAAATAATCAAAAATATTGTCAATTAAACTAGTCATGATTAGTAATTATAATTATTTCCTACCTTATGGACTTATCGAACCAACATCTACACTCATATAGGTGCCACACTATATTTCATATTTTTTGGCTTAGAAGCTATCCTCCATATTGATATAGAGATTTTATTCTTGTGCATTTCATTATAATATATTATTAATGATGAGGATTGTATAGTATCTTGGTTACAAGAGATATAACTCTTGGATGAAGAATGGCTGGCATCATTGAACCATCTCAAATCATATCAGCATTAGCTATGTCATATCTATAATAAACACATCATTTCCAAATAGTTTGAATTAGGTGATCTTTTTATTAAATAAAATAAATGAAATACCAATGTAAATCAATATAATAAATACAAGTTTAAACATAATTTTTTGGGTCCATATTTCATCAAAACTAAATATTTTTCTAGAGTATACAAATTGGCAATAAAAAATAGGCAAGAATTAACTAACACCATGAACATCATGCATCTAAAGTGTTTTTGTTCTTGATAAAATAGAAAATTATATATGAGTGCCCCTACTTGGGGGAATATTTACACATCCTTTAACATTAATTTTACATCCATGAGCCAATGCAAATCGTATCACAACTTTCCTTATCTATGTTGGCATTGATAGTGATCTATAGATACTATCGAATGTGGCATATTTCATAGAATACGAGTATGACAACATCATTGTATTAAGACCTCAAATAACCACATGGAAGTTTCCAATCTTATAGTCCTTAGATATATTATCATTGTGACCTCTTTTCCTAATCCTATATTCTTTCTTTTCATCCCACATCCATTTGATCCTATATCCTTTCCCATCCTACATCATTTCTTTCATCCATTTCTAGAGTTATCTTACCCTGTTCTAGTCACTCCTTGTATATAGTCTTATATTTTGATTGTATTTAATTCCCATTATGATTTTATAGGTTTCCACAATTTTCCTTGTAAATCCTTGTAGAAAACAATCTTGTATATATTTATTCCAAAAATATAAAAAGCATCAAAAAATTCCCCAAAATCTAAAAAATAAAAAATTCAAAAAACACCAAAAAGAGATATAAATCCACAAAATATTTGTCTACTTTGTCATATTGTCCAACTTTTTATTCCACTTTTTTCACTATTTGGGAAAATATTATTAAGCATGAAATCCATCATCCTAGTTTGATTCATTTTCACATATTTCTTTGGATGGTATCCTTAATTTAATCATTCTCATTATATTTAACATCATCAACACTTATTCCTCCTATCTTGGGAGAATTAAATCAACCTAAGGTCCACATAGACTATGTAGGCAACACTCAATCACATTAGGTAGTTGGGGTGAGCTCAGCCACCATCACATCATCCTTCACCTTCCCATATTTTTACCTATTTCTTGGTTAGGTTTCTAGTATCACCTACTATTACACTTATCCTAACATAGGATCATAACTATCACTAAGATTATTAAACACTCTCACACAATGACGTCTTTTTATTGTTTTTTGGTTTTAAGTGTTGTGTGAATGATTGTTTGATTATTTATTTGTGTGATTTTATTAAATGAGTCTTGGATTAGTTCACTTGCATCCACAATATCAAAATTATTTTTAATATCATGATGTGTGATATCACATACTCACATGTTAGCCAGTCCTTGAATGATTAGCACATGTTATCGTTATTTATTTATAATTATGGTGCATCATGTCAACTATAAAATGAAAAATCAAATTACAAAGGTTATTTATAAGTGTGATCAAGACATCCCCATACTAAATCTATCATCATCAAAGCTAAGTATGTTATCGTGCTAAATAAAAATGATAACATTAACCATTGCAATGGCTACATGTTCTAACATATTCACATCATACAAAAAAACATATAAGAGATAGTCCGTCATCAAACATATTAATATTATACATCATTTTCCATATCAAATAAAAACATTATATCATAACATGAGAATTAAATTACAATAAAAATTAAGCATCACATCATAAGCAACATCATATATACACCAGATCAACATCTTGTATCAACCAAACATAAATAAAATGATAATTGTGTATATAAATCAAAATTCATTAAATTAAAAATGAATGTCCATAGATACATCAAAATTTCTATACATCATACATATATGTACATATCATACATAAAAAATGAGATACAATAAAAAAGTGTCCCATTAGCTGTCATTGTGTCCCTCAAGAGTTGAAAACCCCAAAAGAGATCTTGGTCTCAGGATATTCTGATAAAAAATATTCCCTATGATAAGTGGGGGTGTCATTAGAAGAAGCTCCATCAATCTTGTCAATTTAATTATTTGTGGAAAATGATCTCTATAAAGTAAATGTTTATTGAGTCTAAGAAGACCAAAAAAACCTATGACTATTTTAATATTAAAAATATGGTTCCCTTTGGATCTAAGGCACTAAATTCTTATATATTTATATAATATGCCACATCATCCTTGGTCTACATGGTCATTGATATAACCCCAGTCAAACCCTACTAAGTTATAATTTATCTTGTAGAATCCCACTCCCTATAAAACCTATAAGACTATGTACAGGTTGTATCCTAATATCCTATCATATTAACAACCTCAAGATATTTCATGGTTAAATGTGATTGGATGTCCATAATTTAGGAAATATATCCCCTCAAAATAATAATATTTATCTCTCACATAGTAAACAATACCTAAAATTTAGTAGTCTCATCCTTGGATCCTATTAAACGTGTTTGTAAGGTGGATGTATCCTACTCCAATCTATATATATCAACTACACTAGCTATAATTTATCTTTACATCCTATCAATAGTCACATGATACTCAAATGACTTGATAGAGGTAGATGGTCCTACTATATCATCTATACCCACTACCTTCTTTATTTTGGTCACTACTAAAAATGTATCATATACTATAGTATCTTGGTCAGTGTATAAATTCATATGATAGGACACTAATGATACATACTCAAGTTTATATATAATCTCACATATTTTTTTCCTCCCTTACCCATCCTCATCCTCCATAATGGCCTCTACCCTATCTTGTAATAATTTAATTGGTCTCATGTCTTGATCCCTGACCATTGTCCTCTCTACTATAGATAATTATAGCAATGGGTTATTGCACCTAAACTAAAATATATACATGTACATGTTCTCTTCCTCCATCCCCATATCCCCCTCTCTATACTTAACCTATTATATTATATTCATCTCTCCACTTCCATCACCAAGGATAGTTCTTAGTCACTTCATGTACATATTACCTAAGGTCATGCTACCATTAGCTATAATATCATCAATATGACAGGCATATATTATGCCCACAAAATTATATACACTCGTGTAACACCTATATCTACTTATATATTTTCATAGGCCTAAGGCATTATTATCACCATCAACCACCTTATAACTATCTCAGCCATAGGTGATGGAGGCCCAAACTCACTAATCTCTCAAGTAACATAATAAAAATAATGCAGACCATTTGATACATCCCGTTACATGTCAAAATTTTGTTACACTCTATCAGTACAATACCCCACAGCTATAAACATGATCCAACCAATAATAGAGAAAATAATGGTCCCGAATCTAGTGTAATCATCATCCTCTAGCCATCCGAAGTCTATCTACAAATAAGGCTTCCAAATTTGATTTGTATTCATCAACTCATATATTTGTCAATGATAGAAGGTGATGTCCTCTTAGTTCTATTATTTCCCTCCTAAAATTATGTACCATCCATACTCTAAAGGATCATCTGGTACCCAAACCATCCTCTAGCCTAAGTGATTATTAATAACATTATGCTCCCTTGACCACACCTAAAGAAGGGTTAATAGCTCAATACTTTCGCCACCTGTATATACTACCATGTGAAATTTTATTTATAATTGTATGAGTGCCATAGGACCCAATTCAAATATAATAGTTTCATCATACATATCTCTCAAGACTCTTCCTAGGCCAATGTGAAAATATTGACCATTATTGTCATGTAGTAGGATTTTGCTAATAATAAACATCAGGATCAAAGACTATCAATCACTGATTACATCACCAATACATAAATGTTAACCAACCCATTGTATACCATGTCTATATTTTCAAATAGCCTCTCTATAATCCCTATATGTCCTTGTGTCAACTAGTGAAGGGATCTCTATTGAATTAAGATGCACAATATCCTCCGCACATTGTCCATGGTCATAATCACCTCCCATGTAGGTAGATGAAAGGTGTTAGTATCTGAGTCTCATCTCTCAACCACTGCAATAATCAGTGCTATATCATATTAAATGAACAAAATATGTAACACATGAAATAGTCCTACGACTGCTAGTAGGACCACAACCTCATTATTCTAAATATTTAAGTCACTCAGCATATGAAATAACCACTCTCATACTATGACTACATGTATTCACTCTTACAATCAAGACATGTTAGAACACTTAGTCATTTTATAATCAATCCAAAAATCACATTTATATCCTTAAATAATATTTTAATAATAAACAATAGGATAATAATATAAAAATATATAATCAAAATAGTAAATCATACACATATTCATCAAAAATAGTCCATTTTGTAGTCTTGGCAATTTTGCCACTACTCAGAGTTTTTTTGCTATTATAGAGGGATATTTCACTAATTTGATAACTAATTTATCTAATATTCCTTGATCTAGTGTTTTAACCAATAATCCAAGTGTTTTCTCTATTACACATGGATATTTTCCCACTTTGATAAGTGATTTCACTAATATTCTACTCGTTCGATGATTTTGCCACTATCAACCGATTTTTTCCATTGTCGATCACATCATCAATGTTTAGTTAAGCATTTAAATTACTTTTTAATTTCATTATCTATACCATGTAATTTATATTTAGTAATATTATTTCATTTTTTTGGTGATTTTGAACTTACTTTCACAATTTCACTTTTTAGGTGATATTGAACCTATTTTTCATGCTATTACCAATTCTATAACAATTATGCCATTATGGCCCATGATATCATAGTTTTTAATGATATAAACATTTTTTAATCATGATTTTAAATTTTATAATGTTGATTTTTCCATTTGTGAAGGTGTTTCTACCATTTGCATGTACATTTTTGCCATTACAAAATATTACTTCAATGGAAAAATCACCACATATCCTAATTTAACCTAACATGAATGACAATATTAAAATTTTAAGTAAAACATTATACATACTAGTGTTCCTCTCCCATGTGGTTTATTGTAATCTCTCATAGAATATCGAAGGTACCTATGATACAGAATGTGAGCCATTCTTCCTATAATACTCATGCACAAAAACTAAAGCGCCAAATTAAGAGGGAGGAGAGTGATAGCAAAACGTTTTCACTCCACAAGGTCATATTTATATCACAAATATCAAAATTTTAATCCCCCATTTCATCTTCTTTACCTTGAAAGGGAATACTTTTGGCCCCTCTCACTATTTTCCATCCTTCTTTTACCCATTTTATCTATTTCGTGACCTCTTCCACCATGATACATCCCATTTATTTCATTTCAATGTCATTTCCATCTAATTAATTTTCAATACACTCCTTTGAGGGGGCATATTATTTCTCCTAAGGCATATTGGTGAACCCATTTTTAGAAAAGTGCCAATTCAACTACATCACTTGTGGCATGATCATGTATTACTATAGTTTTTCTTTAAAAAATCATTAATTAATTAAATATATTGTAATGACCTTTAAAAAAGGTAAAAAATATATACACCTCATTTTTATCACATATGTGTTTTTTGATATTTAAACTACTTTATACAATAATGCACAAATCAAACTTGATCCATGCACAACTTCTACACCATCTAGTTCAATCCTTATTTTTTCATTTGTGGAGTGTGCACATGTCTCAACCAATCTTGAATGATCTTTTATATGTAGTTGTATGATAACATTATACACAATTCCCATGATAAATCATAAAATTTCTTTTAGTGATCACCTTAGATTTCAAACTACACACCTCACTATGTACTCCACTCACTATGCCCTCCACAAATCATAGATATATGCAAATTATTGCACCTATTCATAAAATTTCATGCCATCACATGCCTTAAGGCTGTATTCTAACTTATATACTTAATTATTGACTCTCTTTCCCTTTGTAGCTCACACATCTATGTGCCTTGTTCTTGTATACTCCATAATAATGCATGCCCCATTGTCACCCACTCATGAAATATTCATCTTCTTGGATTCCAATACACTTCTACTTTTTGACTCACCCTATCCATGTGATATAGGAGGTTACTTAACCATAATCCATCCTAGAATATAAACTGACTCAACCATCTTCTTAATAACTAGTAGAAGTTGTAACTACTCTTGTATTATATTTTTATAAGTATGTAAAATATGCATCTAGCTAGAGGTTGATGCTTTACATAGTCATAACATAGATATAACTCTTTGTGTATCTACCCTATGATATAATAACTATAGAATATTGTATCAATTTTCCTTATTTATCATTAGTGAATAGAAGTTGAATTTCTTGGAAATAAGACTTTAGATCCATTAAATGTGTTTGGTTACTTCTATCTAAATTAGCTTTACTCATTCACTCTACATAACCAATCTCAATTTTCCTCTATGAACATAGTCCCAGGCCTCATGGAAAGGATCATTTGTACTAGTTATTAAAGCTCTATCATATTTCTATGCCTGTAGACATAGAAGCACAACTTGAGAAAGAAGGTTTGTCAATCAGTTATGTTTAGAATATCTAGAAGAACATCATAGCAAGAGTAAGATGGATGACACCTATAATAAACCTAAGGTAGCACCATAAGTATATAAGCTCATTTTTTATGATATAGAGATATAGAGGCACATTTCACCACACTTTTTGGCTAGTTTTTTTATTTTATATTATGGTTCAACCCAATGTCTTCTAAACCAATTCTACAATTTTTTCAATAGTAGTTTCAACAACAGATCTCCTTTAAAGTGCAAGTCAATCTTGACATCCCTTGATTCAAAGGACATATCGATGCCAAAGAATTAGATGATTGTATTAATAAAATTGAGGCATACTTATTATTAAATCACTTAATTGATTTTGAGAATATCAACTTTGTAGTGATAAAGATGTCCATCTTGAAGGTTCACTAGTGGGAGGTTTTTAGTGTACACAAGAGTACATTATAATTAAATAATTGAAGAATTTTATTGATGAAATAAAGGAGGAAAACTACTCTTTGTGCCACCTTGAAGATGAATAAATCAATTTATAACAATTTCACCAATGCAAAGACCAATTTATGGAAGACTACACTAATATATTTTCTATGACTAATCTACATGTGTATGTGAGAACCTAGATGAGAAACATAAGGTGTTGAATTCTATCATTATAATCTCACCTTATATCCATGAAAAGATGGATTTTATTCACTTATGACATTTTTCCTTAAGTATATTTCAATACTTCCAAAATAAAATCTAAGGAAAGGATGAAATAGCATGCCACCTGTTCATCTATCATAATGTACAAGGCCCTACCTTTAGACAAATTCACATCACAACCTTCTACATTGAATTAAAAATAACACTCTTATAATAGAGGAGAGAAAAACTATAAGAATAATCATAGCCAAAGGATCTAATTCCTTCTACTTAAAAAAAAGGTAAGAAGAATACATTTGGTGATGAGTGTATCCATCACCATTGCTCATCCACTCATGATGATTTTGAATGCCATACATAATAGTCCTTACCTAATCTACATCAGTACCCACATCAATAGATGATACTAATAGATATACCTCTTATTTGAGCACTATCACAATGATAATTGACATCTATGAGGAGTGTGAATGCCTCTTCCACACCAAGTTTTGGGTGAAGGGTTAGCCTCTCCATGTCATCATACATAGTAGCATATAAAACATAATAATGTAATCCATAGCTCAGTGCCTTGGTCCTATCACTACAATGAATCCCAATCCATACTCTATAGGGTTATTAAAGTAGGGAAAAGATATACAAGTCTAATGATAATGCACTTTTCAATACAAAGTCAAGCCTATAGATGACAATATCACTTGTGACATCACACTTTGGGAGGTTTATGACATCCTACTAGGAATACCATATTTTTATGACTATAAAGTTACATATCAATAAAATCCACAATATTAGACCATTCATACACAATATTAGTCCTAAAACTTCTTTGAGTTATCACCCATGACCAAAGTCATATTGGTCTCTATCAAGTAGTGTCATAAGTTTGTATTAGATGCATAGAAGTTTGTGTTTCTCATGGTATGTCCTAACACACCTACATATCAAAAAATGACAAAATGAACCTTCATAGTGTGTAACACTCACACACCATTATAGCATCAACATATCAATAAGTACTAGTTTAAAAAAGTTAAGTCTTCATAGAACCTGAAGGTCTTCTAACACACTACAAAGTAAATAACTAAATCTATTTAGTTCTTGGATCCCCTCTTCCCAATATCCCCTATATCATAGATCAGTTTGGGATAATTATGAATTCTAGTTCCAAATACAAGAGCTCCTTGATCATGTAAATATCAAGCCTAGATCTTTTCCTTGTAAGAATTTGATAGTCCTTATGCTTAATAAGAATGGGTCTTAAAGAATTTACATTGACTATCATGAACTCAAAATAATCATAGTGAAGATTTGGTATCCAATAACACACATTGAAAACCTATTAGACTAGATTTGAGGTGCATAATAATTCACAAAGATCAACTTGAAGTTAGGTTATCATCAGGTTCCATTCCATCCTAAATATGTCTAGAAGATAGCATTCAAAACATAAGATGGATTGTACGAGTGGTTGGTCATATATTTTGCCCTCACCAATGCACCATCCACCTTCATGCACCTAATGGATGATCTAATTAGGCCTTTCCTAAAATCTTTCATCATTATCTACTTGTATGACATCTTCATATTCAACAAGACTTATGAGGAGCATATGGATCAAATCTCATACGAATTAGACAATTTATGCCAACACAAATTGCAAGATAACTTAGTGAAGTGTACAATTAGTTTAATGTAGATATAATACTCGGGATAAATCAATTATCACACTAGTATTAAATTAAATATTGATAATATAAAAGTGATCCAATATTGTCCCACTCTATGTAATCTCACAAAATTGATGAGTTTTATTAGACTTATTAACATTTACTACAGGTTCAGCTTTAGTTTCTCACACATCTCGTGGTCTCTCATGTAGCTCACCCATACCAAATCCAAGTTTGAATAGACTCATGTCTAATAGTTCACTTTTGAGGCAATTAAACAATAAATCTATACAACACCTATTCTTGAAATTATTGACATTACACACACTTTTCAAATCCACACTGATGCATCTAATTATACACTCAGTGCAATGCTTATGAAACATGGACATTCAATCACATACAACTCAGAGATGTTTATAAACATGATACAAAGGTACTCCACCTATGATAATTAATTATATTCTATCATTAAATTAATTAATAAATGTAGACATTGCATTCTCAGTAAAGAGATGGTTTTTCATTCAACCATCAACCACTTTAGTTCTTGTAGATATGAAACAAGATAGAAAATGTGTGACATATGAAATGGATGACTTACCTATAGAAATTACATCTTGTGATAAATCAAAAGAAAGGGAAGGTTAACAAGGACATATACTACCTTAGTCAAACCCTAGTTCACACACTTATCATGGTTCTATACACTTGCAACTATAAATTCATAAATTAGGTACCTCTCTACTCAGATGGACAATACTTCATAATGATTTACACCAAAATCACACAAGATAAGAAAGTGTCAGAGTTCTAATTATCTGACCAAATTATCTAAAATATCAAACATATTTATGTTCCCACTTGTGTACCTCAGTAATGACTCATCTAGGAGGTGCACTACACCAAGACCTTAGGTCACTTCAATGTCATAAAAACTCTATCCATATTACAATAAAATTTATTATGGTCACACATGTGTTTTGATTTTGAGTGCCACATAAATTAGTTCATTCCTTGTTACATTAAAAACCCCATGAAAAACAAACTAAGACAATACACACCTCTACCAGTTCTATCCAGACCATAGGAGTACATTAGCATTAGTTTCATGATTGGAATACCTATGAGTAGACAACAACACTATGTTATGTTTATTGTAGTTGATCAATTTTCTAAGATGGTTATTATGGTCATTTGTACTAAAGATATTGATTTAGTTGGCATTGTGTAAGCTTTATTTAACCATGTTTGGGTTAATTTTAGGATACCAACCCCCATTATCACTGATTGTGATCCACACTTTTTTATTCATTTTTGGAAAGAATTTTGGGATTTTATGGTAATGAAATTCAATTGGTCAACTAATTTTCATCTTCAAATAGATGGTATAACCAAAGTAATTAATCACACACTTGTTCAGATTTTATGAATGTAAAATCATGCTCATGCTCAAATTTTGGATGATAATATCTTATACATTAAACACACTTATAATAGGTCCCTTGATAACTCTATGGGCCAAAGCACATTATAGACATGTCTTGGGTTTCAACCTTTGACACCTCTAGACATTAGCTATTACACACTAGCAAACAATGAGTTGGGCACACATGAATGGGAAGTGGACAAAGCTAAGAGTTTTGTGTGCCGTATTCAGTCTATTCACCAACAAGTTTGAAAAATTATTCTCACACCTAATTAAAGTACAAGGTGAACCATAATACACATTACACACCTCATGCATTATAAGTTGGTAATATAATGTAGTTGTAACTTTAAAAATAGTTCTTCAAAGGTTTACACCAGAGGATCAAGCCTCTGTACTATGGTCCTTACACCATTACACATGCAACTAGTGAGAATGTATTCATTATTGGTCTACCTTAGTATTTGGGTATGCACTGAGTCTTCAATGTGAATCTTTTTAAGCCTTACACTCTACCACTTCTTGAGCTATTAGTGACATAACATCCTTATGATTTGGATCCTAAAATTTTGCAACCTATAGAGAAAGATTAGATCATTGAAGTGATATACACATGCACCTATCATGTCACACATAAAATTTTTAGAGTGGTTAATTTTGGAAAATTCACTAATCAATCCAAGTGGTACACTTCACAAAAACTTTAGGTGCAATTTACATAATTGTGCACTGACATAATAGAGACCATTGGTATTCAATAAAGGGTGAATGATATGTGCATATATTTTTAACCATAAATTTTAATCCTCATTTTCTCTTTTATGTATCATGTGTTGTCTCACCTAATCTTACACACTCCTTTGCATGAATTTAGATGACAACCTTTTACATAATTATTGTGCTAGATCATAAAATTTCATGTAGTGATCACCTTAGACTACAAAATATAAACCTAAATATGTAATCCATTCACTACACCCTTTATATCTTAAAAAACCATGCCAATGCATGTGCTTAATCACCAAATTACATGCCATCACACACCTTTCATCTCTACACTGAGTTTTGTGGCTACTTGTTGACTCATCTGCCCTTTATAACTTGCAGATCTATGTGCCTTGCTCTTATGCAATACATATTCCCACATACCCCATTCTAAACCACTCATGGAGTATTCAATATATTATATTCCATAACACATATATTTTTCAAATCACCCTATCCATGTAATCTAAGAGTTTCCTCAACCATCATCCATCCTAGAAGATGAATCAATGCAAATATCTTATTAGTAACTAATAGAAATTATAACTACTCTTATATTCTACTTTTATAAGTATGTAAAATATGCATCTAGCTAGAGTCCAATGATTTACAAAGTCATGACATAGATAACATACTTTGTATATCTACCCTTTGATACATGCACTATAACATAGTGCACCATTTTTCCCTAGTTGTTATTAATGAATGGAAGTTGTATTTATTGAAAATTAGACTTCTACTCAATTGAATGTGTTTGGTTACTTCTATTTGAATTATCTTTACTCATTCACTCTACACATCCAAACTTAGTTTTCCCCCATGCATGTGGTCTTGGGCCTTGTGGTGTGAATAAAAATTAGAATTTGTTAATTATCCCAAATTATTCCACATAATTATTGTGCATATCTCAAAACACATTGGCACATCCTTAATTATGGAAATACATTTTATTAAATCATCTAATTTTTCAAATAAATCCTAGATCAATTGGTTTATTTACTAATATTACCCTAGTTTAATTAAATTAACTGATCAATCAAAAGGGAACATTAAAAAAGTGGCTACAATGTCATAATATTTTAAATAAAGAATTGAATGTTATTAGTTAATTGATCAATCAATAGTATGAGATTAGATGGAATTAACATGTCATATTTATGAAAATTCAATAAATTATAATTTCCCACACCATTCTACCCACTTGGTAATATATAAAACATTTTCCAAAAGTTAAAGTGTCCTTCATAAGGAAATTTTGATGTAAGAGGATAATTATGAAAGCCATATATATGAAATGCACTTACACACTCCAAACATTCATGAATATATATTATTAAAAGTTATTACACACTCCATGTCATATAATTTAATGTTTTCATCTCATTATAGGATTAAACCTCATCCATTGATATTCATCAAGGATCAACAACCCAAATTGATCTAGAAAATCTATAAATGGAAGAACCACCCTTCATTCTCAACAAGCTTTCAATTTACTATGAATTAATATTTAAATAGCTACATAAAGATTCAATTATATTTATCACTCATCATGAAATCATATAGTTTTCAAAGGGTTACACTATCATATTTCCCATGCATCTTGTAAAATCATTTTTGCAACTACATCTGAGCATATCACTCTTTTTGTAATGAGACTCCAAGGAAATGTATAACAATTTATGTTTGTTTTTTCTATTATTTTTATTTTATTATTTTTTATCACTATAAATATGCACACTTAGGTTATTGGTATAATTTTAAATGGATTTTATTTTCCTACTAACCCAAAACTAACATTTGTAATCATATGTTACAACTAAAATTTCATTTTATGAATATCAATGTTTTAAATATCCTATCAATGAGCTATGGTTATAATGGATAGCTTGAATTAATGGGAAACATACCACCTAACCTCTTAGATTATGTTGATGATGATCTTGATGACATTAATTTTGAGATAAAAACCTCATATCTCTCTTCTAGAATTATCACTAAGTTAGCCCCTTCTTTATGACCGCATTCTCATAATAAGATGACTGATGACTCTATCACTTCAATAATTATGCCTGCCAAGTTGGCTCCCTACTCCTCTTTGATTGATAAAGTGGTTTATTCCTTACATATCATTATCCACACACTTGATTATGATGATGGATATTCCCTATATGACCCTTTCCTAGATGGTTATACCCAAGCCAAGGACATGGAAGTACTTCACTATCAATATTCCTTACAATATTCTCATGAGTTTACTTTACATTTTACATAGTATTAAGTTATTTGATATCTTTCCTTCCCATTATACTACACCTTAAATTATTTATCCTTTTATTGATGTTCACATGTCTAATATGGAGGATGTATAAGCTTCTTCACACTTTGATCTTGTCATTTTTTAACCTCTTACAAGTATGCTCCTTGATTATTCTATGACATGACCATATCAATTTGACAATTTTTCTTATCATTCGATCACTCTCCCTCTTAGATGATAGTCACATGAGCCATATTGTGAGTTCCAATAAATATTTGGTCATTGGGCCAAGGATTGTTAATCATATTAAACATCCCTAGTACAAAAATAGTTTTAAGGTTCACTTCATGCCACAAATAATTTACCTCCATAGTTAGTTTCTCTAATGCAAACTTATTTCTTTTATGATATGACTATGCATAATTTAACCCAATTTTGAGATACTTAATAAGAGATTGATTTTATTCATCCTAAACCAACCCAACCTTATAGTAACTAGAAAATTCCACCTCCCAAAATATCTCTAGAGTATATCCCCAAGCATGAGAAGTCTATTGTTTTTGGCATCAGTGTATTACACATATAAAATACATATGT
>JARHVA010007964.1:292500-372500 GCA_037957365.1 Torreya grandis | reverse complement strand
ATTAAATTATATTTGATCCACTACCAATGGTCTCTTTAGTAGATGAGGTAAGCATATTTCATCTAAAAATCTCCATAGTCTTTGGTGTCTTTGAAAAATGCAAAAAAATAAAGAAAAAATTAGGTCTCTCTACAAAATATAAAATAACTACTTAAAATTAAACATAAAGCAAAAAAAATTATTTTTTTTATAAAATTAACTATGTCATCAGCCATGTATATTACTAAATTGGCCATCCACATTTTATAAACTACATCTTCCACATATAGGACTACATTAGTCATCCATGTTTGCCTTACTATATTATCCATTATCTACGGCATCAACCTCACTTATATTGTACTACAACAACCATGATATATGCCATCGACCATATTTAGTAGACTTTCTATGACATCATCCACCTATTAACTACATTGATTAGGGAATGTTGCTAGTGTATTGGCCATACCACATTGTATCAACCATATTAATAATTTTCCTACTACATAAACCATGTCACATGGTATTATCCATGTTTAAAAATTTCCTATTACATTGACCATCCTAGATGACATTGACCAAGAACTTACTTAACTACATCAACCAGTTCCTATAATATCAATTAGGATTATTTCCCACTATTTTTCAACTATATTAGCATGGTAAATGCCATTTAGACATCAATTTTTTTCATTGGCACTAATAAATGTCCTTAACCTAATATTTGACTTTATATCATCTACTTGTTACCCATCATATTTTTTATTCTCATCATACACTTATTTGGGAAAAATACATTACATAAATTTACCTTGATACCTACCTTTCCTAATCTAGTTCATTTTAATTCCAAATGCTAAAAATCAACAAATAATACATCTTGTACTTATACAATACTAGTATCAACTATGATGTGCATAGCAACACATTTGCCTCCTTGTCCAAGGGCCATCCTCTCTCAAATTTCCAAATTTGGATACACAATTTTTTTTTCTAAAAATAGAAAATATGAAAATAAACAAATTTTACCCTTGTTATAGGTATAGTTTAAAAAAATTTAGCCATTAGTTATTACCAAGATATTTTGTGTTTCACCAATACCTTTTTTTCCATAGGTCATTTTCATAAACTAAAATAAGACTTACAATCTTAGTGAGATAAATAAAATTTTAGTGCTAATATGATATTTTTGTAATTTTATAAAATTGTATGTTATTTTTAATGTCCACTTATTTCTCTATACACTAGCTACCTCTCATCATCTAATACACATGTAGGTTCTTCCTCACAATAATGTAAGTGAAGATATGTATATATAATTTATTTGATTTTATTTATTATATATTTTTTACTGCATTCATTTAGCCTAGTTATTATGTTATGTTATTTCTTAAAGCACCATACCATCATACACTATTGTGACACATGATCAATTTTGGGTGGGGCATATGTATTCCCATAATATTTTTCACTTTATCATTTAATAACACTTCATCTTTTATCAATCCATTGAGATTCAATCTCTTTGAGTGCATGCCTTAAAGGTTACATGGAGAAAGGGGTGGGTAGGCCTTTGGTGCTTTGTGAGATATATTATTGTCCATTTATCATTATTATATCCATTCTAGCTTCCTTATATTTGATCCTTTACTCATATTCTTCCATATTACATCCTATAGCTATATCAATATCTATATTTCCTAGTACATTAGCCTAGTTCAATGTAGTCCTTTTTGACACCTATCCCTTCCCTACCACATCAACCTGATTGATGTAGTTTTGAAAATGTTAGCTTGATCTGCAAAACTATATTGGTAAGGATGACATATTTTGAAATAGTTCAACCTATTATGAATTACATCATGGTGGCTTGATGGCACTAAATTAAATTTTAGGATGGATTAGATTTATTAATCACTACAAATATACGTTACTATTTCATTCCAATGGATAGACATTACTTATACTTATGTTGTCATTTACACTTAGATGGGTTATTACCTATGATATTGTCTTAAATGAAATATGGTATTATGGAGTCTTATACATTCATTAGGAGGAGTCCTTTTAGCTTAGAGATTGATTCAAACTTTTATATATTCACAACCATAAAGATATCTTGCAAAGCACCATTGGCCAAGAGGAATATTGGGGATTGATGGGGCCTATTCAAGTTAAGTATATTCTAACCCTAGATATTTCATTTATTATATAGACGTTTCATAATTTATTATTTAATGAATATGTATCCCTTTTTAAGATTTCTCTACACTTATACTTAGTGTGGATATATGATTACTTAAGTTTTCCATCTATCCATTTTAGTTAGCCTAGGCCCCTATTTCCTACCATGGATCCTTACTCATTTTTATGTTTTTAACCCTTAAATTTTACTTACATTAATTATTTTAAATATTAGGGTACTAAAAATGAAATCTAATTAGAGTTATTTTATTGTGTTATTGTCCTACAAGATTTAGATCCATTTGATTTGACATGATATTGTAGCAGTTGATCTTGCTAGGTTTATAAATTCATTTAGCAAATCTCAAATCATTAACTATCATTGGGTTATATTTGATAAAACTTATTTGAGTCTAGATATTTAGATATAGGATAGTTATAGATTGATACTCTCCCATTTCATATAATAACCTCACTTATTTACAAACAAATATTTTCCATGATTACCCCTGTTAGATATACTTCAATGCTTGACAAATGATCCTAAGAGATTCCAATCGACTCACCCAAATGGATTTATGAGATAATTTTGAATTAGTACACAAACCAAGTAAAACTATTACTTAAAGTAAAATAAAAAACTAAGAAGGTATTTTTGTGATAAATTTTTTAATGACCAATGACCTTATATAATCTGACTTAGATTTAGTCATTATTCCTTCTTAAATTCATCATTAAATACATAAAGTGAACATAATAGTGTATCATACTCCTATAATGTTTGAGGTTTCCCAATAATGTGTGAATGATCAACCTTGTTACAATTATTCATATAAAACCCAATCATCCACATATACTTGTACCAATATTTTATCTTTAAAATTCATCTTATTTTATTTATTCTTTTTTAATTTTACCAATGTCGATAGTGTGGATGTCCTTAATTCTAATATGTCATGAAATTATTTCCTCCCATGGCCATTCTTGATGAGTATATATTTTAATTATTATATTAGTTTCATTGTCTACACATTCATCCCATGATCCCCAATCATATCCCTCTTTATTTCACTCATCATTTTATCATGCATGTCTTCCAAGTCTTGTCCTTAGTTATACTATTATACTTTTTTTTTAAACATCCTAATTTTTTTGTATTAACTTCATGATGTGTTTAAGCCTTGAATCATTTTAATTTCCCTAACTATAACCATTATTTGATTTTTCTCACTTCCCATACTTGACTTCTTTATGCATATAAACTATACTTGCATGTCTTTAGTTAATATTTATTTTGTCCCATTCAAACTTTATCCTTCATTTAATGAATGAATAATCTCATATCCATTTCATTTATTTGGGTCTATTTTGCATAACATGTCTTCTTTAAAATCCCATACTATTTTATAATCTTTAGTTTCTCTTTATGTTTCATGTTTTATACCATACACACCCTCATATTCAAGGTGTTAAACACCATAGGAATCCATAAATACATGGGAAAAAACTATACAGTCATTGTCTATTTCAAGTTGAATTTTTCCTCTTACTTATCAAGATATATGTCATTGAACTCCATTGGTATTGTGTTGGGATCATTTATGCATATATTATTTCAAGTGTATATTTGTATAAAATCCAAATTGGTAGGTAAGATCTATGTGTTTATTGCCATTGTTCAAGATTATTGGGTAACATGTATACAAATTCCAAAAATAAATCTACCTCCTTAGGAATGCATGCCCATAAATCCTTGGTATGAGTCTTTACACATGTTGGCCCATCATATTTTGGTGGCTTCCCAAATATTCATTTCATAAGCATGAACACTCTATTAGGTGCTTGAGTAACTTTTGGAAACCACTTATTTTTTAATATTTTGACCAACATTGACATAGAATTCATGTATCCACATCTAAACATTCTAGTTCTAACAGAGTTCATGCATCCTACCTTCACATATATGTGTGTAAATATATTCACTTACTCCTACTAAAATCATCTTATCCATGTATGACTGATTATTTTTGAGATGGACATGCCATTTTTCCATATTATAACTCCATCATCTTATGGGTCTAAGTATTCCTTCCATTATGCATCAATATTTTATATATGATTAATATCCTCACCATATAAAAGGACCCATGATATCTATCTAGAGGTATTACCACCCTTTCTATTCCATTTTAAAAACTCATGTAATTCTACTTATTGTTAATATCTAACTTGTTTTTATAAGACCACAACCTTCTTAGTAAAATTGGGTTTCTACGTAATTCTAAGAAATTAATCACCTTGAAGTTAACCTGGAACTAATCCCATAGTGTGGTTAACTATACCCCTTTAATTTTACTAGTGGTTAACTCCACATCTTTAAGGACTATAATGGTCTAAATCATGAGTTATTTAACATAAAAAACATGTTTGTCAAAGAATGAAGCCTAGGACTCACCATCTTCTACCACACATCTTGGGTCAAAATATTTACTTTTGTGTGAGTGTCAATCAAGATATTATAGAACTACCAGTTATTAATAGAGCTATCAATGATAAGCTCTTGGTCATATTGTTCATTATTTACAACATGAACCTCATTTTCCTACATATTACTTAGCTTATTGATATTTTTTTTCCTTTAAAAACCCCTCTTCCTTACTTTCTTTTCACACCATGTGAAACAATCTTGTGCACAATAGTTCTATGTTTTCTAATTAATCATTGTAATGCTAATATAGTTTAATTTTTCATACAACTTCCTATCCTGTACATAAAAAGATATTGCACAGAACCAAAGTAGGGGAAAGAAACCTCTTTACTATACATATACATATACAAAAACAAATGATTGAAGTAAATGACACAAATAAAATAACTTGAATCATTTTTATGTTACATTTTAACTTAGCCAATCAACTTATAATGGTGAAAATTTCATGGGTTATACATGGTGGAGATTTATCATACTTCCATTGAAATGATCTTGTGTAATTTCACTATCCAAGGTGCACAACTGACATTTACTAACATAAAGGATTTCATGAATGATGTATGCCCCATCCACCTTATGTGGAGTTTTCTCAAATTTTTAGCATAACTATAGTAATATAGTAGCATTGGTGAGAGATTTCACAAAAAATTATCATTGATGTGTTCATCATGCCAAGAATTATTCCCAAATTTTTCTACTCCTTGGTTCAATTACACCAATATTATCTTCTAATCAAACTTCATGATCTCCAAATACTTATGTCTATTGATTACTTATTATTCAAACATCTCATAGGTGATATTCATAAAAAAATAAATATGAATTCAATAGGTAATGTTGAGTTTTTCCTAAAGGCCAATTTGAATGGTGTATACTTTTTTAATCTTTTGTAATTTGTTTACTAAGACCTTAACAATGTCAATACCCATCATCCTAATAATCATGACCCATGTCATAAATTTTAGTGATTGGTGTCTCTCATATATTTTTGAATGACTCACTCATAGCATTGAAATTTAATTGATAAGGTGTAGTTTTTTATTCACAATCATAAAATCAATAAGTAATATGTATAAATTTTATGCCAATAAACAATTTGATCCATGTGTAGATCCTATGTAGTAAAATACACTTATCACTAATTTTATTGCACATAATTTGCACCTCCTTCATAATAATATGCACTCCTCTACATGAAACTTCATTGAACTCCTATGCATAAGTATTATTATTGCTTGTAAACTTATACAAAGATCACCAAATATTCTAGCTTGTGCACTCCACTACATGCTTTTTAGATTACAATCTTGTGTACCTTGATAACACCTATTTGTAGCTCATTTTACAACACTTGTATTCAATCTAGGACATCCATGTCATAGCCCGCATAAATGATGTGGCCTTTTTGGCGTCACTTCCTAGTCTAAAAGTTGTTAGTTGGACTATTAGTCAACACCAACTTGGAAGTTCAACCATTACCTAGCAAGGAAGATCAAATGACTTACAATTGTATTCTTTGTAACCAAAAAAACTTGTAATTGTTTATGTTTTTTTATTGTATAAAGATGTAATATATACATCCTAATAAAGGGATCAATTAAATATAAGGTCCTATAATATATTCCAACATTTTTGTATATACTCTGTAACATGAATACTATAATATATTGTATTATTTTTCATATACTTTCTCATTGAATAAAAGTTATATTTATTTCAAGTATAATATTTTCACTCCATTGAATGTGAATTTATTGTTATATCTGAATATATCTCTATGTATTCACTCCACACAACCAAATTAAATTTTCCATTACACATTTGGTCTTGGGCCCTATGGTATAGATCATTGGTATCAAAGCTTGAATCTCTACCTTTATATGCCTCTAAACACATGAGAAAAACTAGAGAGAGAAGGTCTATCAACTAGTTATATTTTAGAATATCTAGAAGAAAATCATAGTATAATATAGATGGATGGAATCCAAAATCAACCTAAGGTAATGCCAAAATTTCAAAGACTTATTCTTGATGAGCTAGTGATAAAACACACCAAAGTTTTTGGCCAATTTTATGAGTTGATGATATATATCAACCTGACACCTTCCACCACACATCCATAGTATCATTAATATAAGTTTTAATAACAAATCTCCTTCATGGTAAAATTAAATATCAACATCCATTTTTTTGAATTAAATATTGATGATAAATCCTTAAATGCCTAGATTTAAAAACTCTAGTTGTAATTATCAATAAATCACTTCAAAGAGAAGATCACCTTCATTGAATTGAAAATGTCTATTCTAGTGGTTCACTAGTGGGAGACCTTTAGTGTGAATTATTCATAATATTTTGTTATAATTGAGTTTTATAATAACTTATTTGATGCATTAAATGAATAATAATAAACTCTTAGTCATTTTGAAGATGCATACATAAAGATCCAATAAATCTAACATTATAAGGATTTGTCAGTAAAATACTACACCAACATGTTTCATGATTTCTCTATTCATTTTAGAGAGAAATTGAGTGAAAAACATAAGGTGCTAAATTAAATTAGTGAACTCTTACTTTATATCCATTTTAAAATGGAATTATTTACTTGACACTATGGGGCAAGCATATTACAATATCACCAAGATCAAATCCAAGGTGAAGATGAAGCAATGCTTTACCTCTTCATCTAAAATTGTGTACAAGGGCTAACCATGAAAAAATTACTCATCATATCATTCTTCATATAATTACATCACTTCTCACAAAGGACAAAATATAATAAAAAACTTCATAAAAATTTAAGGATCATGCACATTCTACCTTAGGTAAAAGCAAGAAGTCTAGTGATAAGTGGTTTCATTTCCATCATTCATCCAACCATGATGACTCTAAATTCCATGTGAAATAATCCTTAATCACACATTAGTATTTCCACCATTAGACAACAATAATCCATATTCCTATTATATAAGTACCAATAAAACTGTGATTGACATCTCTAAGAGCATGAGTGTCTCTTCCACACCAATTTATGTGTGAAGGGTTATAATATTCATGTCATAATTGATAGTTGAAACCATAAGAATATCATTACTAAATCCATAGAATAATTCCCTAGCCTTGCCACTATTATATATCCCAATTAATATTCACTAGGGTGGATCCAATAGGGGAAGGATATACATGTCCTTTGATAATTTAATTTCTATTACAAAGTAAATCCTATGGGGGACAACATCACTTATGGAATCAAACCTTTGTAGGTTTGTCACATCTTAATAGGAAGACTATACTTTTATGATCGTAAAGCTCATATCAATACAAGACATAATCCTATAATATTCATGTGTAAGTTCAATTATAATACTTATTTGAATTAGTTACCATGAGTAAAGTAACCTTGTTCTATTCCAAACAATTTTGTAAACTTGTATCACATGCATATAAGCTCATGTTTATCATGGTCCATCTTGACACACCAATGCAAAAGATAAAGTAATCCCTAATAATGCACATCATGAGATTAATGTTAGACAAACACAATCTTGATAATTTATTGAAGCAACATGGTAAAATTTTCACATAGACTAAAGGCCTTATAACACACTACATAGTAAAACAACACATATATTTAGTTCTTGATTCCCCTCTTTCAAATATGCCAGTATATCATAGATAATTTAGAGAATTATGAAGTCTAATGTGAAATTAAAGAGATCCTCTATTAGGTTAAGATCAAGACTAACTCATATCCTTGTGGTATTTTGATAGTCTTCATACCCAAGAAGGATGTGTCATCGTATATCTACATAGACTATCATGGACTTAAAAAATAATTATGAAGAATCACTATCCATATTTGTGCATTAACCACCTCTTGGATCTACTCTGAGGTGAAAAATACTTCACCAAGATTGATTTGAACTTAGGTTACCATTAGGTACCATTACATCCTTAATACATTTATAAGATAAACATAAATACACTAGATGAATTTTATGAATGGTTGATCATGAATTTCGATCTAACTAAGCACCAAGCACATTTATATGCTTAATGGATGATATATTTAAGCCTTTTATGCATTCCCTCATCTTCATATACTTGGATGACATTATAATATTCAGTAATATTTGGAAGGAGAACATAGAACATGTCACACACATCTTAGAAACATTTTGTTAACACAAATTAGAAGCCAAATTATCAAAGTGTATATTTGGTGTTGTGCATATTTAATACCTATGATAAATAATTGACTAGATATGAATTTGTGTAGATCTAGATAAGATAATAATGATCCAATATCACATAATTTATGATATTTCTTAGGTTCACTAACTTCAACCAAAAAAATTTCCTTGGTTTATTGCATATATCTTGGCTACTTAGATAGATAACATGTGTAAAAGTCAAATTCAATTTGACTCATGCACAATAATTTAACTTTGAGGAACTCAAACAATGCCTATATGAGGAAAATTTTCTAATAATTCTTAACATCGTAGAATATTTTGAGATTTACACTGATGCATTTGTATATGCACTGGGTGCAATGCTCATGCATCATGGATATCTAGTCATGTAACACTTAGATATGTTTAATGACATGATAGAAAGCTACTCCACCTATGAAAAATAATCATATGATATTATTCAAGCAATTAAGTAATGGTATCAGTAAATTTTTGGGAAGGATATAGATGTTTATTATGATCATAAGTCACCTTAGTTCTTACAAACATAGATAAAGTTGGAGAATGCATATCACATTATATGGATGATGTTTGTACAATAGTTTAATCACATGATGAAACATAATAAATATAAGTACAACAAGGAAACATATTACCTTAGCTTATTGCTATCCCATGTTCTCATCATAATAATAGACAAACATGACCATAATTTCATAAATTTGATAACCCTCTACTAAACTAATTAGGACTTTATAGACACTTAAGCTAGCCTTACATAAGGTAGACAAGTTTTAGATTTTTATTTTTATGAATAAATTATAGGAGTATGCTACACTAAGAGCTTACGATACTTTAGTGTGATAAATACTCTATTCACATTATATTCACACTTCTACTGGCCACATATACACACAAACATGGAGTTTTACATCAATTTTTTCATTCCTTATTACATTACCAAGCCTATGAATATGAATATATGAATTTACACACCTCTAATAGTTCCATCTAGGACATGGAAATCTATCAACATGGATTTCATGATTGGGTTTCATTTGAATAAATTCTAACATGATGTAGTTTTAGTCATATTATATAGGTTTTCAAATGTGGCTATCATGGCCGCTTATAAGAAAGACCTTGATGTAGTTGGCATAAAATAAACCTTATTCAACCATGTTTACGTCTAATTTTGACTCTAAACATCCATTATTTATGACTAAGATTCATATATTTTAAGTTAATTTTTGAAATGATTGTGGGACTTGATGGGAACAAACATTGATGGATCATTAGACAAATTTTCATCCATAAATAGATGGATAAAGAAAATTTGTCAATTTCACACATGTACATATTTTATGAATGTATAATTATACACATTCTCACACCTTGGATGAAAATATATTATAAATTCAAAATTTCTAAAATAGAGTGTTTCATACCTTTATGGGGCATAGTCGATTCTAAGCATGTCTTGGGTTTTAACCATCAACACCTCTAGATGTATCCTATAGTGCATTTATAAACACTCAGTCACACACACAAGAATGCAAAATGGAAAAATATGAAAAGTCTTTGTGCCACATTCAATATATTCATTAGTAGGCTAAATGTATTATCTATCACATAATCAATGTCTAAGGAGCACCATGATGTGAATCACACACTACCTAAATTCTATGTTGGTGATAAATTTTGGTTTCATAATTAGGAGTGTTTCAAAGGTCCATATAATAAGATCAAGTATTTACATTATGTTCCATGCACCATTATATGTATAATTGATGAGAACAATTTCATTATTAATCTACTTTCATACATGGGCATGCACCCAATACTCAATATTTTACTTATCAATCCTTAAATTCTACCACTTCATGAGCTAGATGTGACACAACACCCTTTTAATTTGGATTCTCAACACTTGCATACTACAGATAAGGACCATATCATCAAAGTGAAAAATGCATGCACCCACCATAACACACCAATGTTTTTGAGTGGTCAAGGTTAGAAAATAAGCTAATCAAGATAAGTGGTACAACTCTTAGTAACTTTAAGTTTAGCTTTCATAGTTACACATTGACATAATGGACACCATTATTATTCAAGAAAGGGATAATTATTTATGATTATCTCCTATGTAGTATAATACACTTCTCAATTATTTTCTATGCATAAATTACACCTCTTATGAAATCCTATTCATTCCTATACATGAATATTTATCACACTCTTGTGCATAAGTCTCACACTTGGTAGCAAAATTCCATGGATAGATTACAACAAATCATAGCTTGTGTACTCCACTATGTACTTCTTAACTCACGGTCCTACATGCCTCACGGGAGCATAATAATATATGCACATACCCACACCTATATTCACTAAGCACATCCATTTTTTAGTCTAATCTAAGTACATGTCTTGTCAAGTGGAACTTTTTAGTTGGGAATCTATTATTTAGACTTTTAGTTGCCACCAACCTAGAAGTTCAACTGTCTCCCATCAAGGAAGATAAAATGAATTATAACTATCTTATTTATAACAATTATTAGTTTTAAATTCTCAATTATTATTCTTGTATAAATATGCAATGTATTAATCCATCCAGAGGGTTAATGTAACAAACTATCATAACACATCTAACATCTTTCACATATCTACTCTATAACATACACATTGTACCATTTTCCTTATTATTTCACATTGAATGTAAGTTGTATTTACTACATATATAATACTTATACTCTATTTAATGTGTATTTATTGTTATATTTAAACACATGTCTATGCATTCACTCTAGAAAAAAAACACGGTTATCCCTTACACACTTGGTCCCAAGCCTAATGGTACAAATCATGATTGCCTCTATCACTCATCAAACTTAGGTGGCACCCATCCTTTTATTATGTAAAATTAAGTGTTGAAAAAATTAAATTATAGTTTTCCTTATTTACATCTATCATTTATTTATATGAGTGGTATCATAGTTGTATTGATATTAGGATGTTGAAGGTAAGTTATAACAAAATCATTAAGTAGATTAAATGAATAATGAGGAAGGAGAGTAATAAGCCATTATATATATTTTATATAAATATTGTTTTTTTGCATTTTGTATCTCTAGTTTTTTACCTAAGAGAGGTTTGGAAAGTTATCAATTATTTTTTTTAGATTTGATAAAAAAAATGTATTTGGAATATTTTAAATAGATCCTAAACCTTTGGAATCATTCTCCCAAAGTGTTATAAATTACAACTAGAGTTATAACTATTGGTTGGGTTGTCCTAGAGCATTCAAAATATTGTATATGGTGTTATAAATATTAATAGTTTGTTTCTAAAACATATAAAATAATTTTAAATTTGATTATATTTCTAAAAATCATATCATATATCTAGAATTAAAAAAATACCATGCTCCTAATATTAATTTATCTAATTTTTCTCCTCCATGTTATCTGGATTGGATGGAAAATGAAGCCATTAGTATAAATTTGGGAGGTTGGAGAACCAACATTATCTCATCCCAATTATCTAAATTTTTACATTAGTTTTCTATTCATGGATTGGCCCTGAGTTTGATCTTATCCTCTTCTAGTTGGAAGTCCTAGTAGAAGGGTGACATGGACACATGGACTTTGAATTTTCTAAGCCATTACATTTATAAAATTGGCCTCTTTAGTGGTTGCTTAATTGGTTTTTGGATTAATTTGACCTTTTTGATGGGCTTCACTTCTAATAATTCAAATTCTATCTTTATCTACCTTTTTGAATTTAAGTGTTGTCACATCCACCTTTATAAACTTAGGTTTGTAGAGTTAAAAATTTGGATGATGTGAATGATCATATATTCTAGAAATGTTTATCCAAATTCTTGGTTTCTAATTTCCCCTAGCATTGGAAGTATCTATTTTCAAGTGTTAAACTTTGTGGAAGGTTAGTTTATAGGTTTAAGGGGATCCTATTTAATGTTACATTTTTTTAATGGTTAAGAGTGAATGATAAAGGATCCCACTTTGATATTCTTCAAGTTACAAGTTTACGTAGAGAGATAAAATCTAGAGAGGAACCGTATTATTTTAAATCAACTTGGTTTGGGATGGATATAGTATTTTCAACCAAATCCTTCTTTTCTAGAGTGAATGATAGAGGAATCCACTTTTGTGGTAGTTTTATAGATGTCTCAAGAAGTAGAAGACCTCTTCTTTTATTTGAATTGATGTTCTTTACCTTGCTTCTTATTATTTTTTTCTTGGCTATGAATCTTAGAAAAAAGATAAACCCTCTTGTTGTAACTCCACTATATGGAGGTTATGCTAAAGACCCTAGTGATAGAAGACCTGCCTCTCAGGTGGACCTATTCATGTGTAGTTACCTCTAAGAAGATATGATGAAGGTAGACTAACCTTTGAGATTTACTTTTTAGTGACCTCTTTATGTATTTTAGTTTACATGACCTTAAAACCCTTAGTTTTGGGAACCCTAAAACCCTCATGTTACCTTTTCTCATTTTGGTCATGGGACCTTTAATCCAATTGTTAAACCTTGGGGGAGGATTTAAACCCTCTTTTATTTACTCTTAGGTTATGGGATCCTTTAAAACCCTAGTTGTTGGAATCCTTAAAACCCTTAGGTCCTCTAGTCTTGCCAAGGTTATGGTACCTTTACTAAAATTATTTAAGGTTGGGGGAGCCTTCAAACCCTCTTTGATATTCTTGGTTGTTTGGGTGTTCTTTTACCCTCTCTATTGTACTTTGATGTAGGTTTAGTTATCAAAACATTCACTCCTTGATTCATAGCTCTGGTTTCAAAAGTATTTTTACCTTATCAAATTAAAAAAAATATGCTAAAGTGTTTTTTCATTGATAAATATGTTGATTTTTATGTTATATGGGCATTAAAATTGATTTTGTTTTTGTTCTATTATTTAAATTGTAATAAACGACTTCAATACCAAAAAAATTATTTTAGCAATGTGAAATATGTACCTAGGCATTATAATATGAGCCAAAACATACCAATATTACTTTGTTTCTAATAAATCTATGATTTTGTGGGTTTGTATAACCAAAAATTTATTTAGGGAATGAGAATGTTGTGTGGGTGTGAAAAAAATCAACCAAAATGCAACAGAAGGTCAATAATCTAATAATGTCATTTAGATTTGATATATAAAAGGAATTGAATCTAGTGTGGGTCCCATTAAACTATTATAATATTATGGTCAAATAATGGAGTGAAAAATATTAGTCATTGTCATAGTTATTATCTACTAGGTAATGTTTTATTGGCATGTAAAGCTCTTACAACTTGTTTATTTTTTCTTTTTTGTCATGATAAAAATAGGTTGTATAATATATTTCTATTATAAATATTCTATATTAATGTTGAGTGTTTTAAAAGTGGGTATTTAGTAAATCTTTGGAAGTAAAAAGAGAGTTTAAAGGGTCACCTCTCATTATGTCCATTTGAATATCATGTAAATTTTAAAAGTGAAGATTGGGATTACACATTATATCCAAGTTTTAGAGCATATGTCAAGTGATCAGGTAATGGTGGGTTTCACTAATATATTGAGTATTTAAGATTTCAAGAGGTCCATTCTCATGAAGTGAAAAAATGAAGTTTTAAAATCATGAAATTTTATATTACCATAGCTTATTCCTATGAGTTTTTTATTTTAGTTTTTCACAAAACTAGGCATATAAATTTTGGTTTCAAAGATTTTTTGACATTATATATTATATTAAAAAATTTATCTTATTATTTTGATTTCCATTTCTAAGGTTTAAAGGAAAATTATATTAAAAACTAGGTAAATAAGGCACTCTAATGTATAAAGGGTGTAGTTTTTGTAGTACCTAACACCCTAATATTGATTTGAGTTTGAAAATGTTTTTTTTAAAACACCATGAATGTAACACACATTTTTATTTTTTTAAAAACACCATGAATGTATGAATGGACCATTTATAGATGAAATTGTTTTTATTTTCTATTTATTATTGTTGAGGAGAAGACCAATTATTTTGTAGTGTTTTTACTACATGGAATTCTCACCTCTCATTTTATAGGGGGTAAGAATGATTCAGCTTTTATTAGTCTTTCGGTTATTATATATTGATAGGGGTTGTAATTAGTAGAGTGTTTTATAAATGGTTAGAGTTTTTAGGCATCATGTAATATATGTCATATATGAGGTACATTTTCATAATCCAGACATGGATCAATGTGGTTGAATATTCCCATGATGACATTATACTAAATTACATGTATGAATTATTATAGGTATGGGTATTCCCATGATGATAACCATATTCATGTCAATTTGTGTCACAAATAAAAAGGAATACAAGGTTAGGTTATGGTTATAGTAGTAAATGAAATTACATTTTATTAATGTTAGATGTATAGGGGGCCAAATGAAAGGTTCTAGCAACTGCTAGATAAATTTAGTGTCACAATACTCTTACTCATCTTCATTTCCCATTTTAGAATGATGAGGGGTTATTAGTTCTATGGATTAAAGTTTTGTTTTTATTTAATTTAATAAAGTGTATGGGGAATTCTTATTCCTTGTGAGACACCCCCTTAGTTATCACATTAAATTATATTTAAGTGTTAATATCATGTTAGTCATGTTCATAAAGTTATTTTAGGTGGTTGGGCACATTAGGAAGTAGTGTCCTATATATTTGTCTTGTTATTTAACCTAAGGGTGAATAACAAGGAATATAAATTAGTGAATATGATAACATGTAAAATCTATTTTAATATAAATCAAATTACATTGCATTGTGCCATTTCTACATATTATAGTTTATAATTTGAACACTCATAATATTTCTTGATAATTTTGATTGCCATCATGAAAAGTCATGAATAAATTAGAGAAAAACATCCACACTCCTCTATTTTGAATATGAAACATGTGTATCTACATATATAAAATAATCATTTACATGTAACTTTGAAACTATGAAAATCCAAAATCAAGGAACTATTGAAATGAATGTTATAAAATGAAAATTATGAATGAATACACCTAGTTGTGTCAAAACCATGAAGTCATCCTTGTGATATATATATATATATATATATATATATATATATATATATATATATATATATATATATATATATATATATATATATATATATATATATATATATATATATTTGTGTGTGTGTGTGTGTGTGTGTGTGTGTGTGTGTGTGTGTGTGTGTGTGTGTGTGTGTGTGTGTGTCTATATATATATATATATTTGGATCATCTCTAAGTATGTGTCTCAATTATGAGACCATGTTTAGTATGTTTTATAACACTCTATGATTTCTTCTAAATGTTGGAGCAAGTTGAACTATCTTGTATAGCACTTTGGGACTGTTGTGGATTATCATGTGATTGAAGATAGAATAATTAGATCATACATTCACATTTTGAGGTGTGGGATGAAACTGATAATATATCTCAAAATTAATGAACCATACATAACACATATATGAAAAGATACTTAAGGCACTCATATATAATAATAATAATAATAATAATAATAATAATAATAATAGCATGTCATCATGAAATGATATGTGTATATATATATATATATATATATATATATATATATATATATATATATAAGGACTTTGTATTATATGTGTCTAGGTGTAACTCATATAATTAAGATATCAAAATTAAAGTGTTTATTTATATAATTTAATCTAATCTTAGTGAATTCATGTCTAATTCATATAATTAAAATAGCATCATGAAATAACATATGTATAAATATTGTTTCCCCGTGTGTGTCTAGGTATAAATAATATACGTAATATACTATCACTAAAACACATATATAATAGGTAAATTGAATTTTAGTTTTGAGTATAATAAATTTAATGAATCTAGTAATATGTTTTTTATATCACATTATAATCAATGGTTTCCCCTATGCAGGAAAGATATAGTTTATTTATGTGCACAAGTAACATGCCCCTCTATGGGAAATGTATAATCAATGTAAGATATGCCCCTAAATTAGTATAATATTAGTGATATAAGGTAATAAACAATGGTAATTTCCCTAATTAAATCAATTATATATATTTTAGACATGATGAAAAAGACATAAAAAATATGAATGTTATGAATTTGGTGAATAAGAAATTAAGGGACACATGGTGACCCAAAAAATAAAGTAAAAGTCAATAGGAAAATCAAACATAAGAAACAAAAAAAATAGTGAAATAAATTCCTAAAAAATAAAATTCTAGGAAGATAAAGGAACAATCAACAATATGTAAATGGATGAATTAAAAATGAGAAACAAGATCCAAATAGAAAATGAAATATATGAAAACCATTAAGGTAAAGAAATAGGTCGATCAATAAAAAAGAAACAATCAAAATTTTAAAATAAATAATATTTAAATCAAAGTAAGTAAAATTGTAGTAAGATGTCCCTAGATTGAGGATGAAAGGTATCCCATAACCAACTAAAAATCCATGATTGTGTGTGTGTGTGTAGGTCCTACATCGAACTAAATAATACTAGGTGAATCATCATTATATTAAATGTAAATATAATTAATCATACCCTCATAAAAAATATCTAGATTTCTAGGTACCTATGAGTGTAAGAAAGATAGTCATAAGTGTAAGTACTTGTGCTAGCATTTTTAACCTCTAGTAAAATAACACACCGCTTTATCCAAATTATTGGTTTAAAAATTAGATCATAAGGTGATTTATCTTTTATAGGCAAGAGAGGATGTGGAATAATTACCTTTGAAGGTGTACAAGTAGATAATTTAATGTTTTGTAGAGGATCATAAGTATATAATTATGCCATAACATAAAACTTGGGTTTCATAACTTAGCTATAGGTGCATAAAAACTAAACATGCAAAATAATTTGTATCATAAAATTCTATATAAATATGGTTTAAATTTTTTGTATCATGAGAAAGAGTACATAAATAATTGTTTTCATAAGCAAATGAGTATAAAACATTTGAAAATAACATGATTTTGAAAGATAAACATTCCATGGGGGACACTTTTCTATGCATATTCTTATGAGGCATATAATATTTTTTTCCATTTTTCTAAAATGATTCATTGTATACTTTTTAAATTAGACATGAAGGGGTTGTATTTCATTGTGAATGTATTGGAAATAATTTTTACCATTTATAATATGCAACCACATAAGTACCTACCATTACTATCACAAAGTATCTTATTGTTTCTAACATGTTATTCATCATTCATATGTCCACACTTGAGATATTCTTGTGTCTTATAACAATTGTTATTACCAATTCATTATTTATTATTGTAGACACCTAAAATTGGATACCTCATGTTGATTTTAATTATTCATTCCTAATCCCTTCACCACACTAATTAAATCCTAATATGTAATCACATCATTTTATTATTCTATCATCGACTAATATTTATAGCATAAACACTACTTATACCCCCTAATCAATTATCCATATTATATTTTGAACCTTACAAATCCTACATAAATCACCTCACATCACTTTAGTTAGTTAACCACTGTTGATTACCTCACTCATACATAATAAAAAACCCTATAATTTGGAATATTATTATTTTTATAATTCAATAAATTAAATTATCTAACATCACCTTTTCATCCTTACCCATGACACCATCATCTATATCCAAATGCAATCACAAAAAATAAAAAACAAGGTAAAAACTATGACATGTCCATACCTATCCCATCCTTTCCTCAACCAATTGAATTTTTTGTTCACTCTCAAACTTGAATCATCCTCAACCATTGATCATAGATTGAGATCAATTACTCATGATCATCATGAAATCATAGAAACTGAGAGATACCCCTCTCATTTAAATAAGTATTTTTTCAAAAAGAAATATTATTAGTATTGAAAATGAAACATACCAATCAAACATCCATTATCTAAGAAAATAAGCCATGTTACCAAGGGAATATGTTACCCAAATGTTTTTGTTTGGCTTATTAAGCACCCACATCTGCATCTCAAGGATACAATCTACTTTAAGAGGGCCACCTTTATTTTTTGTTAAGTGAATGTATTGATTTATAAGACACTCTTTTATCAATTAGAGGTATTTAATTGTTAATTTGTCTAGCATTTATTGATTTTATTTTATTTGAGTTATAACTTTACTTGTTAGTTGGTTTGATTTTGATATATACATTTTAACATGACTGATGATACTCATAAACCCACAAATTCTTACTTATTTCCCTTTCTTTTCCTTGAACTTGTGACTACATAGGAGTAGGGTTATAATGTAGGATAATTACGAGTTGATTTTAGTCCAAATATGTAAAAACATTATCCAAAATTATGTTTCCAGGTGTCTAACATTTTTTCTCTATAAATTGACATTTTCACCCCTTCAATCAATATATTTTCCTTGAACTTTGATGAATTAAATTTTATGTCTATTTATAGTTTGTATGTAGTATTTAGTGCTTTCACCCTATAGAGTGGAAATGTTTACTTACTGACTAGTGAATACACCCTGAACTTTGGTGGTTTTGCCTTCTATCTATTTATAGTATGTTTGTATTATTTAACAATTTCACCCTATAGAGTGGTAGTTTCACCTTATTAATTAGTGTTTTTTCCCTAAAATTTGGTAGATTTTCCTTCTATGTATTTATAGTCTATCTATTATCTTTAGTATTTTCACCCTATATATAGGTGGTGTTACCTTAAAATTTGGCAATTTCATCTTCCATTTATTTACAATTTGTTTACAATATTTGGTGATTTCATCTTGCAGAATAATAGATTCACCTTTAAATATAATTGGGTTGTCTTTATGTTTGTTTACATTTATTTAATAGTTTTACCCTATTTGTCAATGAGTTCACCCTATATATTTATGGTTTTGCACTCTAACAATTTTCTACTGATTTTCATTCCATGACTTCATTTTGTAAAGGCCTCTCCAATTATAAATTTCATTTAACATTGGGGTTATTTCCCCTTGACCCTATTTGGGGTTGCCATCCCTAGACCCTTACTCCCTAGATCCATTTTGAAAAAATATTAATGTTTTATTTTAAACTATAAACACAATAAATACAACCAAATTAAACTCTTAACCCATTTCTTACAAGTTTTTACCCATCCAAGATCAATCAATCAAACCCAAACATGTACATTTAAAATTTTAACTTAGATTGGTATTTATTTGCTTGTATTTCAAGTTAATTGCTTTTGTGTATATATAAAAGTAGTGTATGTTCTTATCTCATTATGTTATGTAATCTTAGGGATCATAAATGAATTTGGACTTCTAATTCAAATATCAAGCATAATTATGTATGCTCTTCTCTTACACTGTGAGGTGGTTTTAGTATTAAAAAACAACTCACATCCTTTTATTTTTATTTTTATATGGTATTATAATTAATATTTCATCACCTAGTGTAGAGATAAACCCCATGTGGTAGATATGTATATAAATTAAGGATTGATTATCTTCATTACCTAATATTAGTGAATCCCTGAGTGACATGATGTGGAATTAACCACTAATATCTAGGGTTTAGATAACCCCCTTGAGGACATATTTTATAGTAACAATCTATTGATAGTTTTATACACAACATTTTTAATTTTTATCACTTATTAATAGTTTCTCTCTTGTAGGAACTTATCAAGTTTCAATCTTTCTAAGTGCATGCATTAAATGGTGTACTATGAAAGGGGTAGGTATGCCACTTGTTATTTTAAATATTTTTGTGGCTTTGTATCATTCCTACTATTAGTCAAACCTCCTATGATGCCTTCCTAAAATCCTAAAATCTTGAAATATGGATAACTCTAAAATCCTAAAAGCTTGAAATATGGTTTTATTAAATCTTATATGACCCTCTAATATCTATAATTTTCATTATAGTTCCTAGAGGTATGAAACCACTCTCAAACATCTTTAAAAAATAAATATAAAATATAAATTAAAGTATGGATTTTAATTTATACATTGACAAATGTTTAAATTTCAATTTAAAATTAAATTATTTTTTTATATTTATACTACCTATTTCAGCACCTTTCATTCCCTTATCCTACTCCCTAAGCAATCTCCCTTCTCAAATAACTCCTAACTAAGCAAAATCTCATTTTTCCAACTATGTCATCCAACACATACACAATCAAAAAATTTACAACCATTTTTCCTTCTAAGCCATTTGTGTTGATATTATCATTTTTATTCCTAACTTTTAATCTTTTAGTTGGTAGATATATATTTCACAAAGTAATAGGATGAATGTTTTACTCCTTGTTTAGTTTACCTCTACATTGACTAGAGTAGAGTTATGTTTTCATGTTTTGTTTTATTTGTTTAACTATTTGACTTTATGACAAAAGTTTTATTAAGCACTATATTATATTTATTTTATGTATTTTACACCTAGATAGGGTTATTTCATAGTATCATTTTCTTAAAGGCTTTAGAACCCTCTCATTTGGTGTTGTGTACTAAGATATCCGTTGGTTAGGTCTAACAGATCTGAATTGGTCATATCTTGATATAAATAGTTATGTAATGAATTATTTGGTAAGATTAACTTCTTATAGCTTGAAATACACTAAGAAGGAAAATTAGTCATTAGACCTTGAACTAGGTTAGTTGAGCTAACCTAGTTCTGTAATGTACAAGTTAAACCTTTCTAACAACATCGGCCTAACTGACTTAGTAGGAAAAATGGGTGTAAAGTGTCCAAATGCATGTGTTGGCTAACATAGTTGGAAAAGTGGGTTTTTATTTATTTAGGGGATAATTGAGAAGGTACATTGATTAGGGAGTTGGATAAATCATGAAAGGTGTTAAAACATGCAATATAAATATAAAAGAGATATTTAAGTATAAGCTAACATTTAGATATAGACATATAGTTTATTATAATTTATATTTTATATTTATACTTTTAGTATGTTTGAGAGTGGTTTTGGTCCACTAGGAGATATAATGAAAATTCAAGATTTTGGAGGGTTCTACTAAATTTCAAACTTAGCCATATTTTAGGGTCTTAGGATTTCAAACATAGCCATATTTTAATATTTTAGGATTTTAGGAAGGAATAATAGGAGGTAAATAGATATACACTTTGAATAATTTATACAAATATGGGGAATGATACAAAGCCAAAACAAACTTATGAATCACTAATGGTCTATTCACTCCTTTCCCAGTGTTCCCTTTAAGGCATACACTTAAAGAGATTGAGACTTGATGGGTTCATACAAGAGATAAAGTGTTATTAAGTGATAAAGATTAAAAATATTATGTGTATATAATGGTAGCGAATGGAGTTTATAAATATTGGTATTTGACACTTTCAAGCATGCTTGTGAATGTCCATCTTTCATGAATTTGGACTTAATGATATCAAAAAGTGTATAAAGGGGTCACATAAATAACATGCTTATCCTAGATTATGATCTTAATTTTCACATACAAATCATGGTTCCTATAACGCAACATTATGTAAGACCACCCACCACATACCTATTAGATTTAGGGCTATTATCCATGGTGAATGAGTCATCTATAGTCCTACATGACTAGATAGGTTATATTGTGTGATTTTACTAAATTACCCTTGAGCATAACTAGTTTTAAACCACATCTAAAATAAAACATTAATTCAAATCTAAATCAATCAAACTAAAACCTGATCAATCTAAATTTTAATTTCTCAAAATCAAATCTCAATATTATTTTAATCCTATTAACCCCCATTTATACCTATGGTAACCCAAATTACTATATATATCCCAATTTGAATAAAACATATTTGAAAACAAGGATGATGTCCTTTTAGGATTTATATAAATAGGTTCCCAAATTCATATAGACTATGATACCCAATACACTAGATACCATCACAATCATGATATCCCACATATTAACTATAAAAGGAAACTTGTTTTGGCACCTCTATCTCAAATTCAAACCACACTTAACCAAATATAATAGTTTATTCAACATTTACATGACCTAGTATCCAACACCAATATGGCCCTAGAGCCATGCAATCTTTAATAAACTAGTTTTGTCGTATCATCATCTTTCCAAGGATCATCACCTATGAAAGAACCACATACATCCATGTCTAATTATTTACCATTACCAATATCCATTTTTAACATATGATAAAAATTATTTAACTTCCATTAAAAAGTCACAAATCATTATTATCCCACCATGTTTGATGAGTCAATATTTGATGAACCATTACTTGGACAACCACCCATCCTTGGTTAACCTATTTTTGAATAGTCACCTATATTTGACTAATCACTCATATTTAATGCACCCATATTTCGTGAACTCTCATTAAAAATACCATCCATATTAGATGAGTCCATGGTTACCATCATGTATTTGATCCATCAGCCAATCTCCCATCATACATTAAAAATATCCATCATGAAAAACCACATGCCTCTTATGGAAACTATTACTATATAAAACAAGCATTAAAATTCTTTCCATGTAGATAGGCATAAGAAAAAAAATCAATAATGACATATTACAAGTTTGGCACAATGTCATTTATCAGATCTAGTCTCCTCATAGATTCATAACTCAACAACAAAAATCCTACATGGTTGCATAAGGACAACCCCATGGATTTTTTCCAATGTAACACATGTCCCATATAAAAAAAATATTTAAAAATATGAATTAACATGGATGGGTACTTGGTATCCATTAGTACAGAATCATTGAACCTATCCATATCCATGTACATAAAGGATCTCATGGTATTGGATATAAACCATCTACAAACTAACATAAATAAGTTAGTGACACTTTCATATTTTTATAGGAATATTCATTCAATATTGACATAGGCTCCATTTATAGTCCCTATAAGGACCATGATGTCATAAATCCCATTAACAACATTGTTATCCCCAACATCCACACTAACGTTTAATTTCCCACATCGATTGATTAGGATTGAAAAAATAACAATATTTATCCTTTCTCTGATCTTGACATTTATCTCCTACACCCATTGATTGGGACTGGCAAAATTACTTACCACTAGCTTTATTCTATAACAATTAAATAATTTTATAATTCATGACTATCATCTTGTTAGAAGAGCATAAATAAACATAAACATATTCAAGGGAATAATAATCATAGCTCAAAAAAAATGGAACCTACAATTCAATAAATCAAAATATGAAATATTCATCCCATATTGAGAACATCTTTGAGGCACTATAAGACAATTAAAAAAATTGGAAATCAATAAATCAATCTCCCTCTTGCATCAACACAATTATGGGATAGATACAACTCTATCATAGGGGATATGAAGCTTAATGAATTTGAATTAATCCAACTTATATATCAACAAAGATCATGATGACATCATAGGATCACATATCTAAAGGATCCAACTACTACTACTACTACTACTACTACTACTACTACTATAATAATAATAATAATAATAATAATAATAATAATAATAATAATAATAATAATAATAATAATAATAATAATAATAATAATAATAATAATAATAATAATAATAATAATAATAATAATAATAAAATTAAAAGAATAAAAAGATGAATAATAATAAAAATCAATATACCTTTATTGTAATCGCTCATAAAAGTTGAGATAAAAAGATTAAGACCTATCCATAATATTGAACCAAATCTTCATAAATAATTCATGGATGGTACTTTTTCTATGGTTGAATCCTAAATTTGAGAAGTAAAAGAATGAAAGAGAAGGATATTGTCCTATGAAGCTTCACCTCATCAAAAATTTAGTTTGGAGAAGAGTTAAATTTATTTTTCCAATACTTATATGGATAGATATCTCCCAATAGTGATAATACTATGTTTATATATCAAATAGATATGTATTTCTTATCTTGGGATTCCTCTGAGTAGTAAAAAAATTATAGTGGAAAATTGTAATCCTCTATTTGATAGGATTAAAAAAAAATTATTTTGTTGGAGAGGTAAACTTATTTCCTTAGCAAGGAATCTAGTGCTTATTAAGAGTGTGTTGGAAAGCCTTTTTATTCATTTAATGTCTATGTTTAAAATTTAAAAGATTCCTAGGGATAGGTTAGAAAATATTTATATAAGGTTTATTTGGTTTGGCACATAGGAGAAGAATAAATTATCTCTTGTGGATTTTGATAGAATTTATGTTTTGAAGGGTTGTGGAGGTTTAGGAATAAGAAAAATTAAGTGGATGAACTTGGAATTGATTACCAAATTAGCTTATAGATTCATCACTAGTAATAATTTCTAGTTCAAAATCTTACAATTTAAATACTTTAGTTTTATAAATCCGGTGACATTCTTGTATGAGGATAATTTTATAAGAGGTCCCTCTTTCTAGAATTATCTGATTTGTAACAAAGATATCATTATTGAGGGGATAAAATGGAAGAAAGGTAATGTTTTCTAGGTTAAATTATAGGAGGATACAAAGTTACTAAATAAACCTCTTATTTCCTTAGAACCATGGTCATAGATTGGATCATCAATCTAATACTTCTATAGATGCAAAGTTTCTTATTATATGGATTTTTCAATTGGTAGTAGGAGTTATAAAATCTTGTCTAGATCTAATTTTTCTATTAAAGATAATTTTGTGTTATAGGACATTCAGATTCTTATTAAAACCTTTCACATTCTTTAGTTTCTCAAGGATGGATTTATTTAGAAGGATTTATTTCAGGATCCTATAGCATTAAATGTGGATATAAATTGGTTTTTCAATCTCTTATTAAATATATTACTCGGGAAATCATGTGGAACAAATTCTTGATTCCTAATATTAATCTCTTCCTATGGATTTCAATTTAAAACAAATTTATAACTATTGAAAACCTAAGGAAAATAGGGATGTGTTTGGAAAATATATATCCTCTCTGTGAAATTGAAAATGAATCAGTGGATCATTTTATTGTAGGGTGATCCTTTTCCTTGAATGTTTGGAGTTCATTTTTTAAACTTTTATTGACCACCTAGGTTCAATATCAATCTATTCTAGAATCTTGGTTGGCTTGGAATCCTCCTTGTAAGAATGACAACACTAGGAAAATCTAGAAATTATTAATGTGTCATATCATTTGGACTCTTTTGAAGGAATATAATAATATGATTTTAAAGGATAAGGAACTACCTAGCATAATGGTGACAAAAAAAATCAATCTAGTATAAGGAATATAATAATATTATCCCCTCATACAATTCCTCAGGCATGATTGAATAGGAATACAGAGTTCCATCCCTTTTTAATATTGAGGTTCAAGATGTTAATACATTGGATCCCGAAATTAAAGCTAGGAAAAAATTAAATTGAAATCTCCATCTCTAGGATGGGTGAAATTAATTTTTTATGGGGATTCAATAGGGAACCCAAGTGTTTTAGGAGGTGGGGGTATTATGAGGGATGACAAATGGAATTTAATTATAAATTATATTTGAGTTATGGGTGATCATACCAACCATTGGGTAAAATCCTTACCTACTCTTTGGGGTCTAAGGCTGGCAAAAGAACTCATGATAAATAGAAATGTGATAGAAGGTGATTATTTGAATATAATGAATTATCTAGTGAAAACTAATCTATAAAATTATAACATAAACCATATTATTGAAGAATCCTACTATATTATTGACTTTTTTCATGAGTTCATCATCCAACATAATTTTAGAGAAAGAAATTAGGGTGTGGACTAGTTTGTAAATGAAGGATTAATGTCAACATATCTAAGAAGGTGGAATTATTTGGATAATGTTCCCATTTTTTATTATAAAAATAATAGAGAAGGAAGATACATTATGAAATGCTTCAAAACACTTTCATGTTATGAATTTTATTATATATCTTTACTATTTTTACTTATATTATTGATTTGATACGAAGGGGGCATATTAATTTAATGATTTTTATTGGAAGGTTCATCATTGCCTCTATTTATCACTCCTTGGTCCCATGTATTATAATATTAATATAATTATAGAATAGAGATGGAACATTTTATGTTAAAATATGGGAAATATTATTCTCACTTGTGTCAGGATGGTTATATCCACATAGTGGCTTGTATTGAATCATTACTACTTGATAAGGCTAATATTATGTGCATTTCCTCTAACAAAGAAATAATTAGATCTACTACATTGATAAAGGTAATTATAAATATACCTAAAAAGGTGAGAAGAAAAACAAGATGAATTGAGCCCATCCTAGATGTAATTTTGAAGGAGGATGTTGAGCAGTGGGAGATCCTATAAATTAGGAGAATGACAAAGTTCATGCAAAGGGTGGGATGATACAATAAAAACATTTCCAAATTTTTTTTCAAGGATTAGAATTGTATAGAAGTGGTCTTCAATGACATCTCTATTAAAATCATAGAGGAATTGATACTCAAGTGACTAGTTTGGATATGGACGCCACTAAAATGTTCAAAATAGGAAGAAATTATAAGGAAGAAAAGGAAAAATTTGTGATGTAAGGGGAGGTGATTCTTCCTTTTCAAAATGGATTTGATCGAGTGACACTTCCTCCTCCATTTGGTGAGGTTACAAAGTCAGTCATGCTCTACATCACATTATAAAGTAGGCATAATGTTGTCTATTGGTCTCACTTCATTTTCCTAAATTACTTTAGGCATAATATTCCCCTGAGATTACCTTTTTACATATTACATTCACTTAAAATATCTATTATGTACATAAAATGTGGCAAGAAGAGTAAACCTTTACATCATCTAGTAATTTTTATGATTTGTAAGTATTTTAGAGGGATGAACAAGAGTTCCTTCTATTTCCCTCCATATAAAACTAAGTTTTATTGTAGTAGATCTCCTTATAAGTTGTGTGGTCAAAAGAGACCTATTCCTAGTAAACAATGTATTAAAAAACATAGGTTTCTATAAGTTCTCGATTAGATAATTACAAGTATAAAGTGGGGATATTTTCCAAGTGAAAATCAAAGAAAAAGGAGAATTTATTCTTGAAAATGGTGATTCTAAATAAGATCCAATTGTATTTCAAGAGGAAGAGGATTTAAAGGGGATAATTTTTTAGAAGGTTAAAGTTTTGTAGTCTAAGAAGAAGGGGAAGACTCTACTTGGTGATGTCACTACTAAGGGAAACATGGATGAGATTTAGAGCCCCATTCATAGGTTCTACACTGAAGATAAAGAATTAAATTTTAAATCTTATATAGTGGATGAGTTTTTATTGGTCAAAGTAAAGATGATAGTATTGAGGAGGAGATGCATCTTCAAAAAGTGATGCTTTGGTGGTTTATGTGTGAACTCACAACTTATAAGGAATAACCATGTCTCTTTCTACATTGTATCCCCAACAGTGTTGTGGTATGTTCATGTTATTGGTTTTTTGACATTAATGTTATCATCAATGTCAAAGGTTTGTGAGTGTCATTGATGTCCTAGAGTTGTTTTTGTGAAGATGGATGGTATGTGGTCATGATGGCTTAAGCATGGTATAAAAAGTCCTTGATATTTTCATAAGGACTTAGAATAATATTGTGGTATGTGATAAGGAAACCAAGTGACAAAGTGACAAGATAGAATTATAAGGCAAACTAGTAATTCTTTTGAGGTTGATAACAGGTCAAGATCAAAATACAAGGTAAGCATAATTTTGAGAACTAGTCTTAATGAGCATTATCATATCATGAGCATGAGTATGAAGATATTAGACTTGTAATATTGATACACATAGGTATGAGTGTATGTTCAAGGATGACCAAGCTTGCATATGTAGTATTGAAACACTTAGGAAAGTTTAAAGGTAAACATTGAAGGGTATGGTCTTAATAGTAAGCATGTAACCAAACTAGTCCTAGACTTTGCCTGACCTAATGAGGAGTCTTGAGATGTTATCAAGAATGAAAATCAATGATAGATCATGTAATAATATGTTTAAAACTATGTTGACCTATGTATAAGGTGTATAAGCTTTCATAAGAAAACATCCTGATTTTGATTTGAGTTTGAAAATGTTTTTTTTTAAACACTGTGAATGTAACACAAATTTTTATTGCTTCTAGTACTATTGGAGATAAACATGTTGCATTTTTTATTCTATAGGTCCCTCAAATAATCCTAGTTAATATAGCTTCTAGAGAGCCATTTATAGTTTGATATTAGCTCAATGACATGGATAGTGGTTTAATGGGGATTTTAGTTTTGTTTTTGTTACATAAAATTTATAGATAAAATTGTTTTTATTTTGTATTTATATTGTTGAGGAGCAGACCAATTATCTGCTAGTGTTTTTAATACATAGAATTCTCACCTCTCATTTTATATGGGTTAAGACTAATTTAGTTTTTAATAGTCTTTTGGTGATTTTATATTGATAGGGTTTGTACCTATTAGAGTGTTTTAAATGTGGTTAGAGTTATTGGGCATCATCTAATATATGTCATACATGAGGTACATTGTCATAATGAAGACATGGATCAATGTGGTTGAGTATTCCCATGATGATGTTATATTTAATTACATGTATGAATTATCATAGGTATGGGTATTTCCATGATGATAACCATATTCATGTCAATTTGTGTCATAAAGAACAAGAAATATGAGGTTAGTTTCTAATTTTAGTAGTCATGGCAACAAAATTTGATTAATGTTACATGTATAGGGGCCCAAATGAGAGGTTGTGACAAGTGTAGTAGTTATGGAAAAAAAATTGATTACTGCTAAATGTATATGGGGACAAATGAGAGGTTGTGACAAGTGTTGTTGAATAAATTTAGTATCACAATACTCTGGATCATCTTCATTTCCCATTTTAGATCGATGAGGGGTTGTTGGGTCTATGGATCCAAGTGTTGTTTGTATTTATTTTAATAAAGTGTATGGGTCATGATTTTCCTTGTGAAACACTCACTTATTTATCAATTTAAATTATATTAAAGTGTTAATATCATGTTATTCATGTTAATAAAGTTAGGAATTTATTTTAGGTGATTGGGCCCATTGGGAAGTTGTGTCCTATGGAGTTATCTTGTTATTTAGCCTAAGGTTGAATAACAAGGAATCTAAATTAGTGAATATATAAAATGTAAAATCTATTTTAATATAAACCAAATTACATGGAATTGTGACATTTCTACATATTATAGTTTATAATTTGAACACTCATAATTTTTCTTGAGTTTTTCTATTGACATCATGAAAAGTAATGAAGAAATTAGAAATAACATACACACTCCTTTATTTTGAATATGAAACATGTGTAAGTGCATACATAAAATAGTCATTTACATGTAACTTTGAAACTATGAAAATCCAAAATCAAGGAACTATTGAAATGAATGAGAAAAAATGAAAATTATGAACGAATCACCTAGTTGTGTCAAAACTATGAAGTTATCCTTGTGAAATATGTATCTCAAAATTTGGATCATCTCTAAGTATGTGTCTCAATGAGGAGATCAAGTTGAGTATGTTTTATAATACTCTATAACTACTTCTAAATGTTGGAATAAGTTGAATTATGTTGTATATCACTTTGGGACAATTGTGGATCATCATGTTCTTAAAGATAAAATAATTAGATCATACACTCAACTTTTGAGGTGTAGGATGAACTTGTTAATAATATATCTCAAAATAAATGAACTACACATAACACACATATGAAAAGATACCTAAGGCACCCATATATTATAATAATAATAATAATAATAATAATAATAATAATAATAATAATGACATGTATAAGGACTTTGGCTTATGTGTGTCTAGGTAGAAATAATATGGGTAATATATTATTATTAAAACACATATATAATAGGTAAATTGAATTGTAGTTTTGAGTCTAATGAATGTAATGAAATTACTAATAGGTTGTCTATATCACAATATACTCAATGGTTTCCCCTCTATAAGAAAGATACAATTTATGTATGTGCATAAGTAACATGACCCTCTATGGGAAATGTATAATCAATGGAGAATTAATGTAAGATATGCCCCTAGATTATTATAATATAAGTGATATAGGGAAACAAACAAGGATACTTTCCCCAATGAAATGAATTATGTGAATTGTAGACATGATGGAAAGGACATTAAAAAAATATGAACGTTATGAATATGGTGAATAATAAATCAAAGGACACATGGTGACCTAAAAAATAAAGTGAAATTCAATAGGAAAATCAAGCATAAGAAGAACAGGAAAGTATGTTAAATAAATTTCCAAAAAATAAAACTCTAGGAAGAGAAAGGAACAATAAACAATATGTAAATGGATGAATTAAAAATGATAGACAAGATCCAAATGGAAAATGAAATATATGAAAACCATTAAGGTAATGAAATATGGAAATCAATAAAAAATAAAGAATCAAAATTATAAAATAAATAATATGTAAATCAATGTAAGTAAAATGGTAGTAAGATGTCCCTAGATTTAGCATGAAAGGTATCCCGTAAAAAACTATGAATCCATGATCGTGTGTATGTGTGTGTAGGTCCTACATCTAACTAAATAATGCTAGGTGAATCATTATTATATTAAATGTAAATAGAAGAAATATTACCTTCATGGGAAATATCTAGATGTCTAGGTACCTATGAATGTAAGAAATATCATCATAAGTGTAATTACTTGTGCTATATTTTGTAACCTATAGTAAAGTAACACACTCCTTTATCCAAATTATAGGTTAAAAAATTGATCTTAAGGTTTTTTATCTTGTATAGGCATGAGAGGATGTGGTATAATTACCTTGGTATGCGGAAAAATAGATGCTTGAAAGTTTTGTGGAGGATCATAGGTATACAATTATGTCATAACATAAATATTAGGTTTCATAACTTAGCTATTGTTGCATAAAAACTAAACGTGAAAAATAATTTATCTCATACAATTATATATCACTATGGTTTAAATATTTTGTATCATGAGAAACCATACATACATAATTGTTTGCATAATCTAGTGAGTATAAAACAATTTAAAATAACATGATTTTGAAAGATAACCATGCCATGGGGGACACTTTTCTATGCATATTCTTATGAGACATAATATTTTTTTTCATTTTTCTATAATGATTCATTGTAGATATTTTAAAGTGGACATGAAGGGGTTTTATTTCCTTTTGAATTTATTAGAAATAATTTTTACCATTGATAATATGCAACCACCTACATAACTACCATTACTATCATAAAGAATATTATTGGTTTTAACATGTGATTGATCATTCATATGTCCACACATAAGATATTCATGTGTCTTATAAAAATTGTTATTACCATTTTATTTTTTATTATTGTAGACCTAAATTTAGATACCTCATGTTGATTTTAATTATTCATCCCTAATCCCTTCATAATGCTAACTAAACCCTAACTTGTAATCACATCATTTTATAATTTTATCACCGACTAATATTTCTAGCCTAAACACTATCTATACCCCCAATAAATTATTCATATTATATTTTTAACCTTACCAATCCCACATAAATCACTTCACATAGATTTAGTTAGTTAAAAATTATTAATTATCTGACTCATACATAATAAAAAATCCCTATAATTTGAAACATTCTTATTTTTATAACTCAATAAATTAAGTTTTATCTCACATCACGTTTTCATCCCATACCCATGACACCATCATTTATATCAAAGTGCAATCACACCAAATCCAATGAAAGGAAAAAAATATGATATGCCCATACCTATCCCATACTTTCCTCAACTAATTGAATTTTTTTCTTCATTTTCAAACATGACTCATCCTCAACCAATGATCTTAGATTGAGATCAATGGCTCACGATCATCATGAAATCATATAAACTAAGAGATACCCCTCTCATTTAAGTAAGTATTTTTTCCAAAAGAATTGTTTTTATTATTGATATCCAAACATACCAATCAAGCATCAATTATCCAAGAAAATCATCCATGTTACCAAGGGAATATGTTGCCCAGATGTTTTTGTGTGGCCTTTTAAGCACCCAAATCTACATACCAAAGATAAAATCAAATTAAAGAGGGCAACCTTTACATTTTGGTGAGTGAATGTATTGATTTCTAAGACACTCTATTCTCAATCAAAGGTATTTAATTATTAATTTATCTAAAATTTATTGGTTTTGCTTGATTTGAGTTATAACATTACTTTATAGCTGATTTGATTTTGTTATATATACTTTGGCATGTTTGGCAATAATCACAAACCAAAAAATTCTTATTTATTTCCATTTTTTAGGAGTAGGGTTATAATGTAGGACAATTATGAGTTGATTTTGGTCCAAATTTGTAAAAACATTTTCCAAAATAGTGTTTATAGGTGTCTAAATTTTTTTCCCTACAAATTGACATTTTCACCCTTGCAATCAGTAGACTTGCCCTAAACTTTGGTGAATTAACCTTTATGTCTATTTATAGTTTGTATGAATTATTTAGTGGTATCACCCTATAAAGTAGTAATTTTTACTTACCAATTAGTGGATGCACCCTAAACTTTATTGGGTTTGACTTTTATCTATTTAATGTATGTTTGTAGTATTTAGCAATTCCACCCTATAGAGTGGCAATTTCACCTTGTTGATTAGTGGATTTGGTAGATTTTCCTTCTATGTAATTATAGTCTATCTATTATCTTTAGCATTTTCACCCTATATATTTGTGGGTTTTCCCTAAAATTTGGCAAGTTCACCTTCTATTTATTTATAGTTTGTTTACAATCTTTAGTGGGTTCATGCTATACAATTGTAAATTCACCTTGAAATTTAGTGGGATTGCTTTTATGTTATTTTATAGTTGTTTAGTGGATTCACCCTATGTGTTACTGAATTTACCCTATATATTTATGGTTTTACACTCTAATAGTTTTCTATTGATTTTCATTCCATTACTTTATTTTTTAAAGGCCACACCAAGTATAAATTTCATTTAACATTAAGGGTACTTCCCCTTAACCTTGTTGGGGGTTGCCACCCCTAAACCCCTACTCCACAAATCCATTTTGAAAAAAAATATTAATTGTTTATTTTAATCTATACACGTACTAAATACAACCAAATTAAACTCTTGACCCATTTTTTACAATTTTTCACCCATCCAAGATGAATCAATCAAACCCAAGCATGCACTACTTGTGTGTGTATAGAAAATTAGTGTATGATCCTCTCTCATTATGATACTTAATCTTGGGTATCATAAATGACTTTGGAATTCTAAGTCAAAATTAGGCATAGTTGTGTGTGCTATTCCCTTGCACTATGAGGTGATATCAGGAAACATAAACAACTCACATCCTTTTATTTTTATTTTTATATGGTCTTAAAATTAATATTTCATCTCCTAATTTAGATACAAACCCCATGTGGTTGTTATGTATATAAATTAAGGATTGACTATCTTCATTACCTAAGATTGGTGAACCCTTGAGTGACACGATGTGAAGTTAACCACCAATACCTAGGGTTTAGATAGCCCCTTTGAGGCCATATTTTATAGTAATACTATATTGATAGTTGTGTATACAATATTATTTTTTTTTATCACTTATTAATATTTTCTCTCTTGTAGGAACCTATCAAGTTTCAATCTCTCTAAGTATAAGCTTAAACTGTGTATTGCAAAAGGGATGGATATACCATTTATGATTTTAAATATTATTGTGGCTTTGTATCATTCTTACTATCAATATAAATTATTTATATTATATATCCATTTAAATCATATGATTCCTTCCTAAAATCCTAAAATATTGAAATATGGCTAAATCTAAAATCTTGTAGGACCCTCTAATATCTAGAATTTTCATTATAGCTCCTAGAGGTATGAAACCACTTTCAGACATCTTGAAAAATTAAATATAAAATATAAATTAAAGTATAAATTTTAATGTGTATGTTTAAAAAAATTTAAATTTTGACTTATAATTACATATTTATTTTATATTTATACTACTTATTTCAACACCTTTTATGCCCTTATCCTACTCCCTAAGTAATCTCCCTTCTCAAAATACCTGTAAGTAAACAAAAACCCACTTTCCAACTATGTCATACAACACATACACAATAAACCATTTTAAATCCATTTTTCCTTCTAAGTCATTTGGATTTATCTTGTCAAAAAGGGTTAAGATGTACATTATGAAATTAGGTCAACCCAACTGACCTAGTTTGAGGCCTAATAACTAATTTTCCTACCTAATAAAATCAAGTTGGTTGATATTATTGACAAAAAAATTAGAGGGGTTTAGGGTTAATATTTGGATATAAATACCACCATTAATTTAATCCAATCAAGAAGAATATTTATTTTTATACTAATACATATCATCATTCTCTTAATTCTAAACTCGAGGATTCATTTCGTATGGTTTTTCCTTGGAGGGAAAGAATATTCTCTTTTGGAAATGTCTTAGATGAAAATTAGGAGTATTTTATCCTAGATCTGGTTTTTATAGTGTGATCCTTACAAATATAAAACAACCTATTGTAAAACACCATTGGCCAAGGGAGAGATTAAGTCATGATAGGTTCAATTCAAGGCAAGTATTCCTACCTTTTACTGTTTCATTTGGTAGATAGATATTTCAAAAAATAATAGGATGAATATTTTACTCCTTCCTTAGTTTACCTCTTAGAGTAGAGTTATATTTTCATGTTTTGTTTTGTTTTTTAACTATTCACCTTTGTGCCACAAGTTTTATTAATCACTAGATTATATTTATTTTATGTATTGTAGACCTAGATAGGGTTATTGCATAGTATCATTTTCTTAGAGGCTTTAGAACCCTCTCATTTGGTGTTATGTACTAAGATATCCCTTGGTTAGGTCTAATCGATTTGAATTGGTCATGTCCTAATATAAATAGCTATGTAATTAATTATTTGTTAAGTTTACCTTCTTTGATCTTGGAATACACTATGAAGGAAAATTAGTCATTAGGCCTTGACCTAGGTCAGCCAAGCTAACCTAGTTCTGTAATATACAAGTTAAACCTTTCTAGAAATATCAACTTGATCAACTTAAAAGGGAAAATGGGTGTAAAGTGTCCAAATCCATATGTGTTGGCTACATAGTTGTAAAATTGGGTTTTTACTTATTGAGGGGCTATTTGAGAAGGTACATTGATTAGGGAGTTGGATAAGGTCATGAAAGGAGTCAAAACATGCAATATAAATATAAAAGAGACATTTAAGTATAAGTTGACATTTAGATATGGAAATATAGTTTATTATAATTTATATTTTATATTTATAGTTTTATGATGTTTGAGATTAGTTTTGGACCACTAAGAGATATAATGAAAATTCAAGATTTTGGAAGGTTCTACTGGATGTCAAACTTATGCATACTTCAGGGTCTCAAGATTTCAAACATAGGCATATTTTAAGATTCTAATATTTTAAGAAGGAGTCATAGCAGGTGAATTGATAGACACTCTAAATAATATAGACAAATATTTGTAATGATATAAAGACAAAAAAAACTTAAAAATCACTAATGGCCTGCCCACTCCTTTCTTAGTGCTCCCTTTAAGGAATACACTCAAAGAGATTGAGACTTAGAGATTGAGACTTGATGGGTTCATGTAAGAGATAAAGTGTTATTAAGTGATAAATATTAAAAACATTATTGGTATATGATGCAACACATGTATTTTATAAATAATGGTACTTGACCCTTTCAATCATGTTCATGAATATCCCTCTTTCATGAATTTAGACTTCATGATATCAAAAAGTGTATAGAGGGGTCACATAGATAACATGTTTATCCTAGGCTTAATTTTCACATACAACTCATGGTTCCTATAACAAAACATTAACTAATATCACCCACCACATACCTATTAGATTTAGGGGTATTATACATGGGACATGAGTCATATATAATCCTACATGACTAGATAGGTTGTCTTGTGTGATTTGACTAGATTATCCTTGCGCACAACCAATTTGAAACCACATCTAAATCCAAATAAAACATTAATTCAAAAATTAATCAATCAAACCAAATCCTAATCAATATAAATTTAAATTATTCAAAATCAAATCCCAATATCATTTTAATCCTATTAACCCCCATCTATACCTATGGAACCCCAAACTACTATATATATCTTGATTTTTACAAAACATATTTGAAAACAAGTATTATGTCCTTTTATGACTTATATAAATAGGTTCCCAAATTATTATAGACTATGATACCCCATACACTAGATACCATCACAATCATGATATTCCACATACTAACTATAAAAGGAAACTTATTTTGGCACCTCTATCTCTAATTCAAACCATACTTAACCAAATATAATACTCCAATCAACATGTGCATGACCTAGTATCCAACACCAATCTAGCCCTAGATCCACACAATCCTTAATAAAATAGTTATGAACTATCATCATCCTTTCAAGGATCATCATCTATGAAAGAACCACATACATTTATGTTTGATAATTGACCATTACCAAGATCCATTTTTAATACATAGTCAAAATTATTCCACTTCCATTAAAAAATCCAAAATCATTGTTATCCCACGATGTTTGATGAGTCAATATTTGATTAACCATCACTTGGCCAACCAACCATCCTTGGTTAACCCATATTTGAATGATAATCTATATTTGACTAATCACTCATATTTGATGCATACATATTTGATGAACCCTAATTTTAAAAACCATCCACAGTTGATGAGTCCAAGGTTAACTATAATCTATTTGTTCCATCAACAAATCTCCCATCATATGTTAAAATATCCATCACTAAAAACCACATGCCTCTTAGGGAAACTATTATTTTATATAACAAACATAAAAATTCCTTCCATGGAGATATGCCCATAAGAAAAAAAATCAATAATTACATCCTACAAGTTTGGCACAATGTCATTTATCAAATCTAGTCTCCTCATAGATGCATAACTCAACAATAACAATCCTACATGGTTGTAAAATGACAACCCCATGGATTTTTTCCAATGTAACACATATCCCATGTCAAAAAGGTATGTAAAATTATGAATTACAATGTATGGGTACTTGGTATCCATTAGTAAATAATCATTGAACCTATCCATATCCATATACATAAAGAATCTCATGGTATTGGATATAAACCATCTACAAACTAACATTAATAAGTTAGTGACACATTCATATTTTATAAGAAGACTCATTCAATATTGACACAGGATCCATTTATAGTCCTTATGAGGACCATGATGTCATAAATCCCATTAACAACATTGTTATCCCCAACATCCACTTTGATGTTTAATTTCCCACAAACATTGATTGGGATTGAAAAAATCACAATATTAATCCTTTCTTCCTTATTGACATTTGTCTACTACACCCATTTATTGGGACTAATAAAATTACTTACCACTAGCTTTATTCCATAACAATTAAATCATTTTATAATTCGTGACTATCATCTTCCTAAAAGATCATAAATAAACATAAACAAATTCTATGGAACAACAATCATTCCTCAATAATAATTAATCCTGTAATATAATAAATAAAAATATAAAATTATTTTCCCATAGTTAAAACATATTTGAGGCACTATTAGACAATAAAAATAAAAATGAGGGAAATCAATAAATTAATCTCCTTTTTGCATCGACATAATCTTGAGATAAATCTAAATCATTTGTTGAAGATAATATCAAAGAATAAAATCCTAATATAATCTCATATTTAGCTACTCTCACTCTCCTTAAACATGAGATTCTTGATCCCAATGGTCTTTCATATCCTAATCACATCCCACCTCTAAATCCTACATGTAATCAATAATAATCCTCGTTAAAATACTCTTGATTCACACTTCTTAGAAATTCCATCTATAATAAGGGCTATGAAAATATCTTAATCCTTATATAAGAAGCCAACTTATAAATCAATAAATATCATATTGACATCGTAAGAGCATATATCTAAAGGATTCAACTACTGCAATAACAATAAAAAATAAAAAAAATCAAAAAAAATCAAAAGAATAAAAAAGTTAATAATAATAAAATATGTTTTTGTGAGAAACCCTCATAGAAGGTGAGATAAATATTTTTAGACCTATCCATAATATTGAACCAAATATTCACCAAAAATTCATGGATGATACTATTTTGATTGTTGAATCCTCAATTTGAGAAGTAAAAGAAGGATATTATCCTATGAAGCTTCCTCTCATCAATAATTTAGTTTTGAGAAGAGTTCACTTTATTTTTTCAATACTCTTATACAAAGACATCTCAAAATAGTGATAATATTATGTTTCTATATCAAAAAGATATCTATCTCTTATCTTGTAATTCCTCTAGGTAGTAAAAAGCTTTCAGTGGAAAAATGTAATCCTCTATTGCATAGGATTCAAAAAAATTTGGTTGGTTGGAGAGGTAAACTTATTTCCTTGGCAGCGAAGCTAGTTCTTATTAAGAGTGTGTTTCAAAGCCTTTCTATTTATTTGATGTCTATGTTTAAAATTATAAAGATTGTTATGAATAGGTTGGAAAATATTTAGATAAGGTTCATTTGGCTTGGCACATAGGAGAAGAATAAATTATCTCTTGTGGATTTTGATAGAATTTATGTTTTGAAGTTTTCTAGGGGTTTGGGATTAAGAAAAATTAAGTGGATGAACTTGAAACTTATTACCAAATTATATTAGAGATCCATCACTAGTAAAACTTTATGGATCATAATTTTACAATCCAAATAATTGAGTTCTATAAATAAGATGACATTCTTGTATGAGGATCATTTTATAAGAGGTTTCTCTTTCTAGAATTATCTAATTTTTAGTAAAGATCTAATTGTTGAGGGGATAAAATGTAAGATAGGTAATGTTTAGTAGGTTAAATTTTAGGAGGATACATGGTTACTAGATAAATATTTTATTTCCTTAGAACCATGGTCATATATTGGATTGGAAATACAATGCTCCTATAGATGTAAAGTTTCTTATTATATGAAGTTTTCAATTGGTAGTGGTTGGAAAATCTTGTCTAAATCTAATTTTTATATTGAATAAAATTCTATGTTATAGGACATTCATATTTTTATTAAAACCTTTCACATTCCTTAGTTTCTCAAGGATGAATTTATTTGGAAGGATTTATTTGAGGGATCCTATAGAATTAAATCTTGCTATAAATTGATTTTTGAAGCTCTTATTAAATATATTACCTGGGCATGCATGTGGAATAAATGCTTTATTCATAATATTAATCTCTTCCTATGGATTTCTATTCAAAATAAATTTATAAATATTGAAAACATAAGATAAATAAGGATGTGTTTGGTAAATATATATATCCTCTCTATAAAATAGAAAATGAAACAATGGATCATTTCTTTGTAGGGTGGTCCTTTTCCTTAGATGTTTGGAGGTTATTTTTTAAACTTTAATTGACCACCTAGGTTCAATATAAATCTATTTTAGAAGATTGGTTGGATTGGAATCCTCATTATAAGAATGAAAAAATTAAGAACATTTAGAAATTAGTAATTTATCACATCATTTGGACTCTTTGGAAGGAATTAAATAATAGGATTTTTATGGATATAAAACTACCTAACATAATGGTGGAAAAAAAATTCAATCATATTTTAGATAATTTTAATATTATCCCCTCATACAATTTATGAAGCATGATTGAATAGGAAGATAGAGTTACATCCATTTGGAATATTGAGGTTTAAGATGGTAATACTTTGGATCCCAAAATTGAAGCTAGGAAAAAAATTAAATGGGATGCCCCATCTCCAGGATGGGTGAAATTAAATTTTCATGGGGATTCAATAGGGAACGCAAGTGTTTTAGGAGGTGGGGGTATTATGAGGGATGATAAATGTAATTTAATTTCAACTTATATTTTAGGAATGGGTAATTAGACCAACCAATGGGTAGAAGCCTTACCTACTCTTTGGGGTTTGAGGCTAGCAAATGAACTTATGATAAATAGAAATGTGATGGAAGGTGATTCTTTGAATATAATACATTATCTATTGAATAATGATATATAAATTTATAGAATAAACCATATTATTGAGGAATCCTACCTTCTAATTGACTCTTTTCATGAGTTCATCATCCAACATATGTTTAGAGAAAGAAATCAGGGTGTGGACTAGTTTACAAATGAAGGAGTAATGTCAACATGTCTAAGAAGGTGGAATTATATGGATAATCTTCCTATTTTTTATTATCCTGAGAATAGATAAGGAAGATACATTTTGAAATTATTCACAACACTTTCATGTTATGACTTTTATTATATATCTTTACTATTTTTAGTTATATTATTTATTTGATAGGTAGTGGGCATGTTAATTTAATGATTTTTATTGGAAGGTTAATCCTTACCTTTATTTCTCACTCCTTCGTCCCATGTATTCAACTCTTTATATATTTATAAAATAGAGATGGAGAATTTTATGTTAAAATGGGAATTCTTATTTCGACATGTGTGGGGATGGTGATATCCACATAGTGCCTTCTATTGAATCATTACTACTTGATAAGGATATTGTTTTATGCATTTCCTCTAACAGAGAAGTAATTAGATCTACTATAGTGATAAATGTAATTATAAAGAGACCTAAAATGATGAGAAGAAAAATAAGATGGATTAATCCCATATTGGATGTAATTTTGAAGGAGGATGTTGAATTATGGGAGATATTATAAATTGGAGGAATGACAAAGTTCATGCAAAGTGTGGAATGATACAATAAAAACATTTCCAAAAAAAATTGTCAAGGATTGGAATTGTAGAGAGGTGGTCTTCAATGGTATCTCTATATAAATAATAGAGGAATTGATACTTAGGTGACTAATTTGGATATGGAGGCCACTAAAATGTTTAAAATAGGAAGAAATTATAAGGAAGAAAAGGAAAAATTTGTGATGTAAGGGGAGGTGATTCTTCCATTTCAAAATGTATTTAATTTTGGGACACTTCCTCCTTAATTTAGAAAGGTTGAAAAGTTAGTCATGTTCTACATCACATTATAAGGTAGGCATAATGTTGTCTATTGGTCTCACTTCATTTTCCTAAATTACTTCAAGCATAATATTCGTCTGAGATTGCCTTTTTACATATTACATTCACTTGAAATATCCATTATGTAAGTAAAATGTGGAAATAAGAGTAAACCTTTACATCATGTAGTAATTTTTATGATTTATAAATAGTTTAGATGGAGACCTATTCCTTAAACTAAAACTAAGTTTTTTGGTAGTAGAGATCCTTATGAGTTGAGTGGTGCAAAGAGACCTATTCCTAGTAAATAAGGTATTCAAAAAACATGTGTTTCTAAAATTTCTCAACTAGATAATTACAAACATAAAGTGGGGAGATTTTCCAAGTGAAAATCAAATAAATAATGGGAATTTCTTCCTAAAAAGGGTGATTATTACTAAGATCTAGTTGTAGTTCAAGAGGAAGAGGATTTAGAGGGGCTAAATTTGTTGAAGGCTAAATTTTTTTAGTCTAAGAAGGGGAAGACTCTAAGTAGTGATGTCACTACTAAAGGCAACATGGAGGAGATTTAGAGCCCTGTTCATAGGTCCTCTACCAAAGATAAATGATTAAATTTTAAATTTGATAGAGAGGATGATTTTTTTGTTGGTAAAATTAAAGATGATAGTATTGAGTAGTAGAAGCATCTTCAAAAAGTGATTCTCAGGTGGTTTATGCATGAACTCACAACCTATAAGGAATAAACCAAGTCTCTTTCTACATTGGTTCCCTAGTAGTGTTGAGGTATGTTCATGTTGTTGGTTTTGTGACATTAAGTTTGTAATCAATGTTAAAGGTTTATGAGTGTCATTGATGTCCTAGATTTATTCTTTTGAAGATGCATGGTATGTGATTATGATGGCTTAAGCATGGTGTAGCAATTCCTTGAGTTCTACATAAGGACTTGGCACAATATTGTGGTATATGATAAGGAGACTAAGTGATAAACTAACAAGAGAGAATTTAAAGGTAATCTGGTAATTATTCTGAGGCTGATAATAGGTCAAGATCAAAATACAAGGTAAGCATAATTTTTATCACTAGTCTTAAGGAGCATTAATATAATGAGCATGAGTATGAAGATGGTGGTCTGGTATGATGGATACACACAAGTATGATTGGATGGTTAGGGTTGACAAAGATTTCATATGAAGTATTAAAAAACTCAAGAAATTTTCAAGGTAAACATTCATGTGTATGGTCTTAAGCCTAAGCATGCAATAAAACTAGTCCTAGAATCTACCTCACCTAATGAGGAGTCTTTAGATGTTATCAAGAATAAAAATGAGTGATAGATCATGTAATAAAATGTTTGAAACTATGTTAACCTATGTATAAGGTGTAATCCAATCATCCTTCCTATCCTTATAATTTCAAATTTAATCCTAAACCAATCATCCTTACCATACTTATACAATCATGATAAAATCATTCACATAGGTGTCCTAAGTCTTGATTTCCATGATTGTGTTTTAGAGCATTCTGGAAGTTTTCTATGTGTTAGCGAGAATGATGTTTCTGAGTCATTATGCATAGATTTGAATAATAAAATGCACATTAAGTTTTTATATAGTTATCATAGGTTAATTTTAATGAATTTTTCTTCATGATAAATTCCTATGAAGGTGTGAAAAGACAAAGGCTCTTTATTTGGTTTTTGAAGCCTATTTGTGGTTCTAAGTGAGCATATTAAAGTGATCAATTTGGGGTATTTTTACCCATATGGTGTGGTATAATGGAAATTATGATTACTATTATGTCATGGAAGTTATATCATTATGATTTTTTGATTAGGATATGTGGAAAATTTGAGTGTATGCACTATTTTTTCAAGATAGACTCTTTAGTAGTGAGAAGGCCTAATTGTGAGTAGACCTAATGTTGTGGTTCAATGATTGAAATGAGCCAAATGGTGTTGGGTACCTATGTTGATATTATAAATCATATAATTAAAATTTTTCATCAATTTTTGGAGTCTCAATATATTCCAAGGTAGTCAAGGTGAAACACGTGCTTTGATAAGTTCTAACTGCATTAAATCTCTATTAGGCCTAATGGTGTTTTTGGTCCGTATGGGTGGTGATCGACCTATGTAGTCGGTGTTTCACTTATGAAACTTGTTTTTTAATATATTCCAATAGTAATACACATATAGAGAGGCTAATTTATAACCAAGGTGGGTGAAAGAAAGAGTGAAGTATAAAAAGAAGGTCTAATAGGCCTAATTTGACTAGTTAGAATATTGAGGAATAAAGAGAATGAAATAAATGTTTTAAAACTAGGTAGAGTGATTGAAGACCATCATAGAGTTTTTTTAATATATAATTGGTATCTAATAGATATTATACAGATGATGAGCAAGGTTATATGACCTAATTCTACCAAGAAAAGGGCTAATTGAGTTAAGAGGCCTAATATGATATTTGAAGGAGATATAAGAGTGTGAAGAACAAAAGTAGGGAATAATAATAATTTGAGTGATAAAAAATTTTCCAAAGCTGATAATATGTTCCAAGTGGATATGTTTGTGATGAGTCACCTAGGGGGTTCGTGCCTCTTTGCAAGTTGGTGCTAGCTAAAGGACTAGTTGAGTCAGTGTTTGACTAGTAAGGGGTTGTTGCTCCCTTTGGGGTTGACATCTCCCTAAATATTGATTAATTTATTATAGGAATATATTTAAAGATAATTTTTGGTGGGTTTTATCTCCCATGAGTGTTTACCACATATATCGTATGTTATTATGTTGTATACTTTTACAGATGGTTGTTTATGCATGTATGTGAATGAATGTTTCATGGATGATAAGTCAAATTGAATGAATGTTTTAAGGGAATTAATTTAACGCCCCCCCCCCCCCCCCAAAAAATATATTATTACAAAAAGAAGATATTTTAAGATGAGCAAAAATATATGGTATCCCAATTGAAGAGGTTGAGGGATAAGGTTTCAAGATTGTAAAGGGATAATGATAGACTTAAGGAGAATATTAAATCCCTTTTTAAGGTTAGTAAAATGTATATGAAGGACATCATCACTAGCCTTGGGACTCTCAAAAATATTTTGAATACCATGAATAAAATATATGTTCCTTCATCCTCTCGATCCTAAAATTTTAGCAAACATGATAAAGATATTGGACTATCTCCCTAAACTTTACAATAGATGGGTTTATACCTAAAGATATATGTTAGAAGTAAGGAGTAGGCCTCAAGAGGCTATTCACTATTAAATTATTTTTGGTTGTTCTTAGGTGGTTTTCCTATTATTTTTGGTTTGATGTTTTTTCTATTTGACTTCAGTATACCCATACATGATAAGTGACAAAATGTTTTATATTGCTTTTATTTTCATGTTTGTGTGTTTATTTGACTATTTATCTATTTTTACAACTTATTTACATGATTTGTGCTCATGTCAGCCCAAAAACATATGAAAATAATTTCATCATGGTTTTTCATATTATGGTGCCTCATATCATGTTCTTAGACTTGATTCAATTCATTGGCATACAAAAATAATGTCATCATGGGTTTTTCATATTATGGTGAAACCTATCACATGTCACATAAAAATAAGGTTTATAAACTAGCCATAATCACACAAAATAATGAAATCATTTTCTCTTCCCATCATATACATTAATAATCATTTTCCCATTAACAACATCCTTTAACCTCTCAAACACCAAATTATTCTAGATAACCATCCATATCTAACTACCCATCCTCATGCCATAAGTGTGTAGACATTAGAGTCTATCCAAAAAAATGTATCCTTATCCAATCTAACTAGATCAACCATCTTAATTCTTTTGACATCCCCATGTACCCAAGTTTTTTTCAACCTCTACACTTAGTAAAATATGTTATACCATCCTCAAAATATATCAATGTATCTAATCCATGTCATACAATCACCTAATCATCTAATACTTAATACATATAATCAGATAAATCCTTAATCAATGGTTTCAAAACCATAAATTAATCAATCGTTCATGTAATCCAATTGTCTATCTTCCATTCCCTTACATGTATCATTATTTGGGAAAAATCAAGTGTGAAAACTTCATAGAAAAATTGATTCCAAATAAAATCCCATAACATTTTCAAGATATATCATTCTCAAATATACCTTCTTACATATATTGTTTCTTAGGGAAAATCAAAGTGTGTATCTTGTCATAGGGATATATCATTCCTTATTTACCTACTCACATATATATTTTCTTGGGGTAAATCCATCATCAAATAGAATAAAATTGTGTAAGCATTAACTCAAGTGGGTTAATCTCATCCTCCCATATCTATCCACAACATCCATACTAATATTTATATCCATCATAATATTTCTCTATAATCACCATCCATCCTACATCCCAACCCCTATTATTTCTTCACCCAACCCTTCATTTTAACACTTAATTTGTCTATATTACTAACCCTTCCTCTCATTTTATGAGCCCATCCATGTCCTTCATCCCTACATGCCATATTGAAGGAACATAATATCTATAACTAATTCATAACCATCATCATCTAACCTTCATCATACCACATTTTTTGCCTTATTCTTTATTTTAAAAGTTTTTACTTCACCCATCATGTCTCACAACTCATTTTCAAAGAGGTGAAAATATAGAGACCTAAAATCAAATGCCCCATGTTCATTTTAACTATTCATCCCTAATCCATTCATGATACTAATTTAAACCTAATTTATCACCCATTGAATTTCTAATCCTATCACCAACTAATATTTATATCTTAACAACTATTCTTACGTCTTTCCCTAGTCCCCCACTAGATTAATTAATCATGTTATATTTTTAACCTTACCAATCCCACATAAATCACCGTACATAACTTTATTTAATCAAAATAATTCTTAGATAACATATTCATAAATCAATAAATATAATTATCTCACATCACCTTTTCACCTAATACTCTTGACATCATCATCTAAATCCCCATGCAATCCATCCAAATATAATATAGGGAACAAACTATGACATGCCCATACCTATCCCATCCTCTCCTCAACATATTTCATTTATGATTCACCCTCTAACCTTGACTCATCTTCAAATTGATCCTAGATCAAGATCAATGGCTCATAAATCATCATGAAATTATATAGATTGAGAGATCCCCCTCTCATTTTAATAAGTATTTTTTATAAAAAAATTAAAATCAATTTAGATATCTAGTCATCCCAATCAAACATCCATCATTTAAAAAAATCAAACATCAGACAAGGGGCATCCTTTCATATGGTCTATTGAGTGCCGACATCTATCCACATATCAAGGAAGAAATAAACATTAAGAGGGTCAATTTTAATTATTTTTAAGTGAAGGTATTTATGTATAATCCACTCTTTGCTCAACTAGAGGCATTTAAATTGTGAATTTGTTTAACATTTTTTTTGTTTGATTCGATTTCTAACTTTGCTTTCTAATAGGTTTCTTTTGATATATATAATTTTACGATCAGTAGGAATAATATGATCTATGATACTTTTTTTGAGTGATTTACCACTGTGATTCATATTATATACATAATTTATTCCAAATACATATATTTTTAGAGATGTTTTAAAAATAATATCCCATTTATCATTTCTATTTGTGGCATAACAATCACACCTCATTAGTTTTTTACCATTGTCTCCACTTATAATTTTTATTGTACTTGTTGAGGAAAATTTTGGCATTCCATACTCTTGAGGACTAATATATATTTTCCCTACGTAAAATATAACCATGTCATCTCTATATTACCTAAGTCACGTTTGTGTGAAATTTAGCTTAGATAATGACTTAGCTATGGGATAATAATTTTCTTCAATTTCTAATTTAAAATAGTTACAATTACTAAATTTGAATATTTGTACTTGGTCCATTGTAATTAATTATCTAGGTGACACTATAGTTAGTTTGGTTTGATTCAAATGATCCCAAAAAATATCTTTAGTCTCAAATAAATTTATAATATATAAATGGTACATCATCCTTAGGGAATGTGTATATGATTCCCTCATGTATGAATCCATTATCTCCTAGGTAATATGTTTTAACTCACATCATTAAGTATAACTTGACACGATTGTTGTTGGGGATCAACCAACAATGATTACACTTGTGAAAGCAATAAACGCGGAAATAAATCAGATAGATAAGTAACTAGAATGATAAATAGCACAGAACAAGAGATACAAGAAACCACCCTAAAAACTTGTATTAAACTCTTTACAAAAGGAATGCAATTGAAGAAACTTCTTTCTTCCACACCTCTCTCAGATGCACAAGATCTCTCTCTAGATCTCTATTCCTCAAGAGCTCTCTCTCTCTCAAGTACAATCAATTCCAACAACCTGGATTGATACAACTCTGTACTACCCTTCAAACATTCACAATGTTCTACTCATACTCACACATAAGCTAAGAAGATCTTTCCTACATATAGAATTAGGAAACTTGAGCATGCACTTACAACCAACAGTTAAGCCTCTTGAACAAGGGCTCTAAAAACAATCTTGCTAATAATAGAAACGTGAACTTAAGACTAAGACTTAAACTCATCATGCAAACACTTACTTCTGTCCTCAGAAATAGCATTCTGGATGCACAGGTAACCGACGCCAGTTCCTGCCTATTTGCCTGTGACCATCGTCGGCCGATCCTCTGTCGACGCTAGCATTTCTCCAACTGCTCCTAACCGACGTCGATCGCTCCTGACCGATGCCGGTGACTGTGTAAACCCGAAACTATTATAGTGTGCTCATATGTGAAGCTTTTAGGCTCCACACCTTAACAATCTCCCACTTGGAGATAAACAGCTGCACCAGTACCTGTAGAACAACATCTTCTAGCTCCTCCATCTTTAACTCAATCATGAAGACCAACAAAAGTTGAATGAAGATTCAACTTCTCCTTTGTAACCGGCTTGGTTAGCATATCAGTAGGATTCCTATCTGTATGGATCTTCTCCAGCTTCAACTCACCATCTTCCAATACCTACCGTATGAAGTGGTACCTTAGCTATATGTGCTTGGTTCTTGAATGAAAGGCTGAATTCTTAGCCAAATGGATTGCACTCTGACTGTCACTATACAAGCAACTCTCATGCTCCCTTCCAAGCTCTTCCATGAACCGTGTCATACATATCATCTCTTTGCTAGCTTCTGTGGCTGCAATATACTCTGCTTCTATAGTTGACAAGGCAACAACCTTTTGCAACTTAGATATCCAGCTAACCACCATTCCACCTATAGTAAAAACATAACCTGTGATGCTCCTCTTACCATCCTAATCACCTGCCATATCTGAATCTACATAACCATGTAGAGAAGTATCTAAACCTCCATAGCACAAGTGTCTACTGCTGGTTCCTCTCAGATATCTAAGGATCCACTAAACTGCTTTCCAATGTTCCCTACCTAGATTGGCCATATACTTACTTACAACTCCCACTGCTTGGGCAATATCTGGTCTAGTACACACCATTTCATACATCAAACTCCCTACCGTGGAAGAATATGGAACCTTACTCATGTACTCTACCTCATCATGTGAATTAGGACATTGTTCTTTACTCAACTTAAAATGTCTAGCCAAAGGTGTGCTTACCGGTTTAACATCCTACATATTAAACCGTTTCAACACCTTGTCCACATAATCCTCTTGAGACAATATCAACCTATGATTTTTCCTGTCTCTCTTAATGCTCATGCCAAGGATTTTCTTTGCTGCTCCCAAATCCTTCATAGCAAACGTTTGAGCTAATTTCACCTTAAGCTCAGAGATATCCTGCATGTGTGATCCTGCAACCAGCATATCATCTACATACAACAATAGAATAATATATCTACCATTATCAAATCTCTTAAAATATACACAATGGTCAGATTGACACTTACTATAGCCATGCTCAGTCATAAACCTGTCAAATTTCAAATACCATTGTCTAGGAGCTTGCTTTAGGCCATACAAGCTTTTCTTCAACCTGCACACTAACTTCTCCTTACCCTTGACCTCAAATCCTTCTAGCTATTCCATGTATATTTCCTCATCCAAATATCCATGAAGAAATGCTGTCTTAACATCTAGCTGCTCAAGATGCAAATCCTCAAAAGCAACCAAAGACAATACAACCCGTATAGAAGTCATTTTAACAACAGGAGAAAAAATCTCACCAAAATCAATACCTGGCTTTTGTGCAAATCCTTTCACTACCAATCTGGCCTTATATCTCATCTATCCATCCTCACCTTCCTTCAACTTGTAGGTCCATCTGTTCTTCAGTGTTCTCTTACCAGCTGGCAATTCAACCAAATCCCATGTTTGCTTCTCTCTTAAGGACTCCATCTCCTCAACCATGTCACACTCCCACTGACTCTTAGACTCCACCTGTAATGCTTCTTCAAAACTCTCTAGTTCTCCACCATTAGTTAGTAATAAATAGTATAAGGAAGGATAATATCTAATTGGAGGCTTACTTACCCTTTCTGACCTCCTGATGGGTGTCTTGGACTCGTTCTCAACACACTGTCCACCCAAATTCTCTGACAGTGACCGACCTTGGCCACCTGTAGACCTGTTACTGGCTGACACCGGTTCTTCCTGGCTAACGTCGGTGCTTGTTCTATCGATGTCGGTCTCTGTATGACCAACATCAGTTTCTGTACAGCCAATGTTGGTTCCTACCCTGCCGACGTCGGTCTCTGTGTTTTCTTACAAGTGATTATTTCTTTTTCTCGCGAGCTCATTTTGGACCATCACTTCGTCCAATTCTCCATTGCTCTGCCCAGATTGATTCAGCTTCCTCATCTGATCACTATACATCACTTTTTCATTGAAAACAACATCATGGCTCCTAATTACCTTGTTAGTTCCTAGATTCCAAAATATGAAACCAAAATCATCTGAGCCATAGCCAATAAACGTGCACCTCATAGACTTAGCATCAAGATTCTTTCTATTTTCCTTATCTACGTGCACAAAGGCTTCACAACCAAAAACTTTGAGATATGAGAGATCTAACTTTTTACCTGTCCATGCCTCTTCTGGAATTCCACCATCCAGAGCTGTAGAGGGTCCTCTATTAATCAGGTACACTGCAGTGTCAATAGCTTCTACCCAAAACTCTAAGGGCAACCCAACATGCAATCTCATACATCTTGCATGCTCCATGATTGTTCTATTCATCCTTTCAGCAATTCCATTCTGCTGAGGTGTCCTTGAAACCATCCTTTGCCTACGAATTCCATGTGTGTAACAATACCAGTTATACTTAAGACTGCAGAACTCACCGCCATTGTCAGATCTCAAGCACTTCAATCTTCTACCTATTTCATTCTCAACCATAGCTTTCCAAATCTTAAAAGTCTCAAATACATCAGATTTCTTTTTAATGCAGTAGATCCATACCTTTCTTGTAGCATCATCTATGAACATAACATAGTACTATGATCCTCCAATAGAGGCTACCTGAGCCAGTCCCCACACATCTGTGTGAACAAGTTGTAACTTATGCCTTTTCTTAGTAGACCCAGTCTTGAGAAAACTAACCCTTTTCTATTTTCCAAATACACAATGCTCACAAAATTCTAGATCCATACTTTTCAAATCTGAAAGCATACCTTTAGACTTAAGAATTGACATCCCCTTCTCACTCATGTGGCCAAGCCTTGAGTGCCACAATTTAGCATCCACATCTGAAGTAGATAATACAGAAGAAGAAATATCAGTAACACAATTACATAAATAAAGAGTACCTACTCTCTTACCTCTGGCCATAACAAGTGCACCCTTGGTCACCTTCCAAGATTCTGCTGTGAGAGTTACTGTACAACCCTCATCTCCTAACTTTCCTATAGAAATCAAATTTCTCTTCAAGCTAGGAACATGCATCACATCTCTCAACACCCATGTGTTGCCATTCTGCATCTTCAGCTACACTTTACCTTTGCCAATAATTTTACAAGGCTCATCATCCCCTAAGTACACTATTCCAAAATCTCCATGGATATAGTCACTAAAATATTCTCTGTTAGGGGTAGCGTGGAAAGATGCACCAGAATCTAATACCCAAGATTCTATATTATTATTCAAAGAGAAAATTAGAGCATCTTTTGCAATACCTGCAACCTTTGCCTCTTCCTTTCCTTTGTGCTGATTGTCCTCCTTAGGCTTTGACCAGCAATATTTGCTTATGTGCCCCAACTTTCCACAGTTCTAGCATTGTGGCCTTCTGCCATTTCTGGATTTGGATCTACCTCTCCCCTTAGACTTAGATCTTGATCTCCTCTTGCTCCTTTCTTTTTGCCTTCCCCTACACTTGAGATTTAAAGCGTTCCCTAATGTTTTCTCTGTGCTTTTCCTGTGAATTTCCTCATTCAAGATAACAATAACAACATCCTCTACTTTTAAAATATTCAAAGCAGATGCAGTATTAGAAACTGCCATTACCAAGCCATGCCAGCTTTCAGGCAAAGAACATAATATTAAGAGAGCTTTTATTTCATCATCAAATAAAATATTGACTGAACTTAACTGATTAACAATTCCATGGAAATCATTCAGGTGATTAGATACAGATCCACCTTCTTGCATATGCAAATTAAATAACTGCTTCATAAGATATACCTTATTAGAAGCGAAGGCTTTTTCATACAAATTTGCTAACGTAGTCATTAACTCTACCGTTGTTTTTGCCTGTGATAAATTAGATATCACAGTGGATGCCAGACTCAGTCTTATAGACCCTAGAGCCTTTTTGTCAAGAACTTCCCATTCTTCATCCTCCATGTCCTTGGGCTTCTTTGCAATCCCACCTAACGATAAGTAAAGATCTTTCTGATATAGATAGTCCTCTATCTGCATTCTCCAATGTTGATAGTTCTTGCCATTAAACTTTTCCATTCTCAATTTACTTTCTTCTGCCATTGCTTCTCCCACTCAAACAGAAATCCCTGTAGAAACCCCTGTGAGCAACCTGTAATCAATACACACTACATAGATCTGAACCACCTGTTAGTGAACCTGAGCTCTGATACCACTTTTTGGGGATCAACCAACAATGATTACACTTGTGAAAGCAATAAACATGGAAATAAATCAGATAGATAAGTAACTAGAATGATAAATAACACAGAACAAGAGATACAAGAAACCACCCTGAAAACTTGTATTAAACTCTTTACAAAAGGAATACAATTAAAGAAACTTCTTTCTTCCACACCTCTCTCAGATGCACAAGATCTCTCTCTAGATATCTATTCCTCAAGAGCTCTCTCTCTCAAGTACAATCAATTCCAAAAACCTGGATTGATACAACTCTGTACTATCCTTCAAACATTCACAATGTTCTACTCATACTCACACATAAGCTAAGAAGATCTTTCCTACATATAGAATTAGGAAACTTGAGCATGCACTTACAACCAATAGTTAAGCCTCTTAAACAAGGGCTCTAAAAACAATCTTGCTAATAATAGAAATGTGAACTTAAGACTAAGACTTAAACTCATCATGCAAACACTCACTTCTGTCCTCAGAAATAGCATTCTGGATGCACAGGTAACCGATGCCGGTTCCTGCCTGTTTGCCTGTGACTATCATCAGCCGATCCTCTGCCGACGCCGGCGTTTCTCCAACTGCTCCTGACCGACGTCGGTCGCTCCTGACCGATGGTGGTGACTGTGTAAACCCGAAACTATTATAGTGTGCTCATATGTGAAGCTTTTAGGCTCCACACCTTAACAATTGTCATAGTTTTTGAAAATGGCAAAAAAATTGTGAAAAATTCAATTTTTGAAAAAATGCATAAAATTTCTAAAATTTACCTAAAAATGTTAGAAATTTTGAAATTTTCAAAATTTAAAATTTATGAATTTTTCCATTTTTATCCCAAATTATTTTAAAATCCTATTTGAACCCTTTGTGTAAAAAGCTACTTACACTTCTTTTACTTTACAAAAATCATTTTGATATTTTTGAGTTGCATGAATACACTTTCCTTTTTCACAAATTGTGTAAATTGCAAAATAAATTTGGTCTCCATGTGATTTATAAAATAATTTTCAGCTTTGGTGCAATTTGAAAATTTGTTTTGGGTTTCCATGAAATTTGTGAAATTTTTTTTTGGTTCCCATGTAAATTACAAAAATGTTTTTGGCCTTCATGTAATTTTAAAAAAAATTAAGTTTCCTCTATCCATGAGAATAAACATTCCACTTTTTTAGTTGTGCAATTTGCAATTTTCTCTCTTCACTCTAGTGTAACAATTGTAATTATTTTCTTGAGATGTGCGAGTGAGACTTAGTCTTCCCAAAAGCTTCATGTTCAAAACAAGATTATCAACATGTATATGAAGTGTGTTGGTTCATAGATGCTTGTAAAATGTTTGAAAAAATAATATAACAAGATAGCTTCTTATGGAATGTGATGATTGTAGATTAAAAAAAAACACTTGTGATCTTGCTAGGATTTTACAATGTTTCATCAAAATGCAATGAATATTTTTCCAATTTGATCACTTTAGCTTTGTCGGCATACTCCCAACCTATGTTAAAATAAGAGATTTAGAACATAATATGGACATCTATGAAAGTATAATGTAAAATGGATTTTTTTTAGATGTAGTTGTAAATTCCATGGTAGATATGTGTGGAAAATGTGGAAGCATCCACAATGAACTTGAAGTGTTTTATTGAGTGCCTAAATGAAATATTGTCCCATGGAATACAATAATATTTTTAGATGTACCAACTAATATTTTCATAGGTGTTGATGGTGAAGCCTTTGCACTGAATAAATTTCCTTTAATCATCAAGGGAGTTGGATGAACATTCTATGTTGAAGGATATTTGAGGATGTTTTATGATGGAAAGATAGAAAAACATGTAATTGAGTCCATCTATAAAATTTATCTTCTTGAATATCATATATAGGCATACAAGAAAGCTCTGGTGTTAATTTTCCATGAAATTCCAATGATAAAAGTTACATGAATCATGATGTGATCACTCATGTTGAAGTATCCATATAAGACTTATTTATGATAGGTAGTTGTGATAGTCACATAAATAATTGGAAAAATAAGCCATTGGAAATAGAATTTATGAAACATTTTCACTCTCATCTTGGTCCTATTAAAGTCCTAGCGATTAGTTAAGATGGCTTACTATATTATTTATAATGATCATTCAATAAAGATTTAATATGTGGTCAACTATTATATGATGGCCATGATCCATTTTCCATTTTTTCCTGTCACTATCGAATGGGTTTTCAAGAAATGAGATGCTAAAGTGAATCTTTTAATAAGTAACCAAAACTCACCCAATATTCAAATATATGATGCACATGCTAGTGGTATTAAACTTATCATTTCAAATAAGATCCATAGTGAGCCAGTAAAAGTTATTAAGTATAACCATGCTTTTGGCATGGATATATATATATATATATATATATATATATATATATATATATATATATATAGCAATGGGATCAAATGCCTAATGGAATTGTATCTACTTCAAGAAAATAATTTAAAACATATTTTTATCAAATGTTGTAATTGTAAGTTCCCTAGTAAATATGTATATGATGTGGAAGAATCCAAAAGGATTATGAACCATTTAATAATATACATCAAATAAATGTGGTCTCATTGAGTTCAATGATTATAGGATATTCCCAGCATGGGCATGGCATAAAGCAAATTGTTTAATCAAATGTAAGTTTCAAGCATGAAGCCCAATTATGTTACTTTATTGGTGTTCTCTCTTCTTGTGCAAATATCATTTAATAGATAGAGGCTATGCATATTTTAATTCTACGTATCAAGATCATGGAATCACACCAAAATGGATTAATATACCTTCATGGTTGGCCTTCTTAGTTATATAGTGAAATTGATGGATGTAGAGGATCTAATAAATGAAATAGTTTTAGGATGGGTGTGATCATGGACGACATTATATCATTTGTCAAATGATATTGTCAATTGTTATAATTTTCTTGTAGTTAATAAGGGTGTTTTGTGAGTGTGAATGTGTGTGTGTGTGTGTGTGTGTGTGTGTGTGTGTGTGTGTGTGTGTGTGTGTGTGTGTGTGTGTGTGTGTGTGTGTGTGTGTGTGTGTGAGAGAGAGAGAGAGAGAGAGAGAGAGAGAGAGAGAGAGAGAGAGAGAGAGAGAGAGAGAGAGAGAGAGAGAGAGAGAGAGAGGAATGTTGTGGATACATTGAAAAAAATTGTTAAATAGATGCACAAGTGATACAATAGTTCCCAAAAGAATTGAATTGGTCGATGGTGTGCATATGGATAGTTATCCATAAATGGTTTTTGATTCTTCTTCATTCCACCAAAAAGTTCTTAGAGTGAGTTATGAGTCTTAGAACAACACTAACAAAAAATGGTATCCCCAAAATTATATGTTATACTCCTCACCACCATGGCTCAGATGTCAAACATACACTAGCTATACTATTTCACATGTATATTCAAGATGCAAAATTCTAGATGTTTCTTGATTCACAGGAGTTTGATGTAGGGGATTTAATTCATTCCACCATATGATATTTTTTTTGCTCTTCCTCAATTCAAATCACCATCTTTACAAAAGGATATGCACACTTCATTTGGTGTTTATATGAGTTAGTCCTTATGTAACAATAAATAAAGGATTCATTTATTGATGTGTTTTATGGCATGAAACGTTGGTAAATTGACCACATAGAAAATGGTGTGTATGTAGATGCCTTCACTAAATTTAAAAATAATTATAGGTAACCATACATGCTGGACTAGTAGAAAGGAGCCCTTGACTTTGCTATCAAAAAATGTATCCTATAGATTATGATTGGAAATATATGATGAGGTTAAAAACAATAAATGGATGATATTGAAATTAGCTACATTATGCATGCCTTATAATGGAATGAATCTCATGCAAGCAGTCGGTGTTGTTTGATTTTAGGATTTCCATCTTGATATTCCTAAATAAGTTGATCCCATGGTTGTAGGGATCATCAATGCATTTTGATAGAATAATCTAGGTTTATGGCCCACATTTGTACAGCTCTTAGATTCTCTCAAACCATTGTAAAGTTATCATTTGATTTTCAAGATCATGCCAAAAAGTCAAAATTTCACATTTTTTATATAAAGAGATTGATCAGATAGTTCTAAAGAAAACTAAGATGACACTTGAGAAAATTCACATATAAAAGTCCAAAATAAATATTTGATTATAATAAAAATGTGAGATTGTGTTCCTCATGGTGTAGGTCAAAGTGAATACAAAATCAATTATGCATATGTTATCCCTAAATATGACTAATAGGATGGTGATCAATATTTATCCCATGTATCAAATCATGTGTTTTGAGGATGATAGGACACAATCATCATATAAAGTGGAATTTGAGTTAGCATTTCCAAGCTCACATAAATGCTATCTTAAAATAATGTTATTATTAGAATATCACATATAATTTGAATTTATGTGCCAAAGCTTGGCTCACATGTATTAATGAGAAACAATGACTATATTATGGTAATACAATGTTGTATCAGATGAAATTAATATGACTAATAAAAATGAACACAATGGTTCGTGTTCCACCTAGTTGAAGAGATGAAATCAACCAGTCTCCAAGTGGAATAAAATTCATTCAAGGTAATTTATCAAACAATTTATAGGATATACATACATACATACATACATACATACATATATATATATATATATATATATATATATATATATAAAATTCCAAATTTGGTATATGTGTCTCTCTTGGTGTAGATAATTGCCAAAGCATTTTATTTGGATTTTGTTAGTGTCCTCTATCTATTAAATACATGAATACTTTGTAAAGATAAAGATCAGATCAATTAATTTGAGTCTTTTTACAAAAATATGGATAAGGTGTTGCATAGACATCCTACAATTATCTCATGGGTGTCTTTGACAAGGAGAGAAAAACCCTCATGTCGGTACCAATATCTAGAATAAAGGTTTTCATAATGGAATATGAGAGAAATAATTGATATGATAAAAAAATTTACAAGTTCTTAGTTTCCAAAGAAAATCATGCAACATAGACTGTTCATCAATGAAAATCTTTGAATTTAGGTAAGGTTTGATGTGGATATTAGTATAAAGTGTAAATTATAAAGGTAATTCATGAAAATGCCCTATGTCACTTTGTAAGAATTGAGTCATGAAATTTTTATTTGCACATTTCAAGTGGTGTATAAGAACCAAAGTATTTATGCACTACTTAAGTGGCGCAATTTTGTAATTCCACTTTTGCATGCAATGTAATTTCACCAGCTCACTTTTACACCACTTAAGTGGTGTATTTTTGTAAACTAATTTTTAAAACTTATAAAATGTGTAAATGGAGGTTATCAACCATAACCACTTCCCCATGTTATAAATATGAATGTAAGGCTCATTGTAAAGGAAGTAATTTTAGTAGTGAAACTCTATAGAAACTTTTGAAGGATAATATTATATTTTTATCCCAATAAGTATTAGAATAGGGAGATTTTATAGACTTTATGTTCAATATTTCTTCATGAGTTATAAATTTTTGTATGATTTATCTAGATGTGTATCTTTACTTTCAAATTATTTTCATAATCACTACCAAATTGTTAGAAAATGGGAATTTCGCATTAAGTACTTATTTTCAAATATTCTCATGTTATTTCTATGAATATTAAATCTTGATGTGGTTTAAGAAATATTTTAATTATCTTTTATGGGTAAATATAGTATGGTTGTCTTTAGCCTAGTATTAGTATTAGAAAATTATCTCAATGTATGTTTTTCACTCTAAAGTGTGTAATCATGTCTTTACCACCCATTAAAGGAGAGAGGTTTCTATGAACATAGTGTTACCCCTTTTTGGACTATTATGGTAAGTTTCTGTATTTAGCTATCCAGAGTTATCTTTCATTTTTCCCAAGGTTATCATGGTAGTTTTTGTGTTTAACTCAATATAATAACCCTATTATCCCTTATTCATTTCATTTCTATGTTTTCCCTTCTTTCAATTATTTCCTTCATTCCAATCATTTTACTTTATATCTCCTTTATGTAATTTCAAGTTAAATGTACAACAACCCTAAAAGAATTTTTTTTCTATAAACAGATGTGAATAGTTTTTCCTCTACTTTACCCTTTTGGATTTTAATAAAGGTAGCTCCACGTACTAGTAGGAGAGGGACTTTGTCCTGCATTTGTAACTAATGTAACAACTCAATTCCCACACTACTAACTCATAGTCACCAATTTATCCCCCAAACAAATTTTTGAGACAATAGTTTTTGGAAAACTCCATTGGGGATCGAAATGATCTATGCACATAATTTTCAAACATATCAAGAAACCTCCCCTAGAATTGAGGTTGGCAACTTTGTTGAGAAAAAGTACTTAGTGCCTACACCTTCATGATTGCAAAAATGGTGTTGGTTCACCCCAACCCCAATGTTCCTCATGACCAATGGGAAAATATTTGGGACCATTGGCATTACCCCGATAAAATTAGTTCTAATCAAGCTCAAGGAATAAATTACCAAAGTTCTGTCGAGAAAATGATCAAGATACAGATAAACATATCTAGGCATTCATAGTGTCTTATACAATTTTGGGAGTTATGTATGAGGATGTTTCTATGAGATTTTTCATTGAAAATTTAATTAGACTTGCTACCCAGTGATTCTCACACATAGAAGATGGATGTGTTATAGATTGGGAATCTTTGAAAATTAGGTTCCTAGACATATTCAAATCAACTATGAATGTGTGTTCAATTTTTTCATAGTTCTTCTAGATTTAAAAATGAGATGTTGAGAAGATAAGAGAGTTCATATTACATTTTAAAAAATTATTGAGATTGATCCCTCACAAAAATTAGCCAAGCCTCAACAATCAACTACACATTTTCATTGGTTATCTTCACCTAAAGATCAAGTTTGTCTTGATGAGGAACAAGGTAAATGACTTAATGGTTGCACAACAAGGTGCTATTGAGATTGAAGATAATTTGATCATGTCTTTAATGTTGAATAAATAATATTTAAAAGGTGCTAAAACTATTACAAATGATGATGAAGAAATAGTGAAAATGAATATAACCAAAAGTATATAATATTTAGAAAAGAGAGTTCAAAGGAAATTTTGTGATCAAACATACCAAAAATATAATAGGTAAAAAGAGAAAGTAATACTATAACATATGATTATTTTAGTTTAAAAATATTGGAAAAGGTGAATAGTTAGAAGAACTAATGATTGATCAAAGATTAGTTGAAAATTTTGACTCCCTTCTTGATGAAAAGGGAAAAGATTTGCCTATTTTAGCAAATTGCTTAAACCCTATGGTCCTAGCAGAAAATGAGTTATCTAAAAAACAACTAATAAAACAAAAAATAGAAAAGAGTAATAATTTAGAGTGTGATGTTATAATTTATAAAAGAAAAGATATTATGGAACCAATTTTTAGGAAAGTAGATGATCCCATCTCTATTAGAATGAAAGATTCAATAAACAAAATTGAAGATTCCTCAAGTATTTCATTTTCAATTTTTACAATAAAAAAATTCTCCACAAGATCTGAATCCAAAGTAATTAAACTTGTGAAAATTGAAAATCATAATCATACCAAGGTTGAGGTAAAAAAACACATCAATACAAAACAAAATGAATGGTACCCTATAATTATTACAAGAAAAATGGAAATTATCAAGGCAAAGGAAATTGATAATGATGATAATGATTCATCTAGTGATGAATTAATTTTTACCATGAGAAATGATTTGGAAAATAATATCAATACTTCATTCATTCTGTAAGATAATCATATTATGGTTCTAGCTCAAAAACAAATATGTTACACACTTATATTGAATTTAAATATTGTATTTATCACATATGCATTTGAATTCATCCAAAAAGGCATTTAACAAGTTTAGTATTGCTCAGAAGTGCTCATAGAATATCATATAATTCATAATGATTTCATTTCAAAACAAGAAAAAATTTCTTATTTGTTCATTCATGATCATCCATGTGTGAATGATAACTACAAGTTCCTCTTCTCACCTGATTGGTCACTATTAATATGTGTGAAAATTTTATAAGTCAAATCCATTGTTTTAAAATGGTGGGTACTTCTCCCAACTCATGAATAGTTTTTTATAATCTTCTCATTTTCATAGGGTCTCTATAAATAATTATTATTTAAAAATTTTGGCTTGTTTCTTTTTCATTTTTCTCTTTTGGTGTGCACGTTGTTTTTCAATAAATGAAATAGTCTATCTATTGCCCCTCCATTTTTTAATCCTTTTACTTACACATATTTGTAATAATGACCTCTACCTAGGAAATATCATGGGAAATCACATGATTTGATAAGATGATATAATGGATAAGTTTTTCATGAATCTCTTTAGTAAATAGGTGGTCAATGTAAAAATCTTCAAAAAAATTGATCTCGCCCAATAGTGCATATCAATTTATGACATGATTGAGATGGGTGAAATAGCTATCAATTGGTCATATTAGGGCATGTAAGTTTTCAAGAAAACAAATGATATGAACTAGTAGTGTGTGTTCATTTCTCATATGATTTAAATGGGTGAACTGGATATGAGTTGGTGGGATCCAGATATATAAGTGTAAGAAAAACACTTCTCTCTTCACATTTTTTTTGTAAAAATGCATAATTAAAAATGCCCTCACATACACTATCATTTGGGATACATGAAAATTCTTGTTGGGTTGAGTATCTAACTCTCTCCTACATTAAATTTTGACATGTGATATATTTTTGTTGGTTTGAGGACCCATCCCTTTCTTGAAGATCATAAATACAAAAAAAACTCAAATCCATCAAATTTATTGCTGAAGACTCCATTAGCTAATAGAAAAAATGATGGCCTACAAAAATAGAGATTTCTAAGTTCTTTTCATTATTTGAAGTTTGAAATCCTAGTTGGAGCCAATTCTTATCATAATTTTTGAAAATGGTAAAAAAATGGTGAAATTTTCAAATTTTTAAAAAATGGCTAAACTTTTAAATTTCACTCAAAAATGCCATAAATTTTAAAAATTTCAAAAATTAAAATTTATGGACTTTTATATTTTTCTCTTGAAGTATTTTAAAATCCTATTGGAACTTTATACGTAAAAATCCACTTGCACTCCATATATTTTACAAAAATTATTTTGATTTTTGTGAGCTGCATGAACACACTTTCCTTTTTCATAAACTATATAAATTGAAAAGGATTTTTGATCTCTGTGTGATTCTCAGAATAGTTTTTGACTTTGGTACAATTTTCAATTTTGTTTTAGGTTTCCATGTAATTTGTGTAATAATTTTTGGTTCCCATTCAAATTACAAAAAAAAATTTAACCTTCATTTAATTTTTAAAAACTTTTAAGTTTCCCCTAGCCAATAAATAAGCTTTCAACTTTCCCAAACGTGCAATTTACAATGTTATCTATTCGCTCCAATGCAACTATTTTGATTATTTACCTAATCCATGCAAGTGAGACTTAATCTTCCCAAAAGGTTCATGTTCAAAATAGGATTATCAACATGTATATCAATTGTGGTGCTTCACAAATGCTCATGAAGGGTTTGATGAAATGACTTAGCAAGATAGCTTCTCATGGAATGTGATTATTGTAGATTATAAAAGACAATTGTGATCTGACTAGGATTTTAAAATGTTTCATTAAAATGCAATGAATAAGTGTCCAACCTAATCACTTCAATTTTTATAGCATACTCCCATCTTGTGCTAAAATAAGAGCTTTGTAATGGGGACATCTATGAAAACATAGTAGAAAATGGATTTTTTTTAGATGTAGTTGTAAGTGCCATGGTAGATATGTATGGAAAATGTGGAACCATCCATAAAGAACTTGGAAGTGTTTACCAAATTCCCAAATTAAATGTTATCCCACGGAATATAATAATATTTTTAGATGTTCGAAGTGACATTTTCATAGGTGTTGATGGTGAATCCTTTGTGTTGCATAAATTTCCTTCAATCATCAAGGGAGTTGGATGAATATTATATGCTGAAGAATATTTAAGGATGTTTTATGATGGAAAGATAGGAAAACATGTAATTGAGGTTATCTATAAAATTTATCAACTCAAATATCACATACAAGTATACAAGAAAGCTCTAGCAATAATTATCCATGTAATTCCAATGATAAAAGTTACATGCATCATGATGTGGTCACTCATGTTGCAGTATTGATAGTAGACTTATTTATGATAGGCAAATGTTATAGTCACATAAACTTTAAGAAAAAGAATCCATTGAACATAGTATTTTTGAAACATTTTCACTCTCATCTTGGTCCTATTAAAGGCTTGACAATTAGTGTAGATGGATTAATGTAAGATTTCCAATGATCATTCAATAAAGATTAATGATGTGGTCAACTATGATACTATAGTCATGATCCATTTTCCATTTATTCTTGGCACTTTCAAATGAGTTTTCAATCAAGGAGATGCTAAATAAAAGATTGGAATCGGTGACCAAAACTCACCCAATAGTCAGATATATGATGCACATGTTGGTAGCATTGAACCTATAATTTTAAATAAGATCCATAGTGGACCAATAAAAGTTATAAAGTGTAAGCATGATTTTGTTATGGTGATATATATAGATAATAAAGGGATAAAAGTGTTAGAGGTACAATCCTAGGGGGGTGAATTAGTGAGCCCAATCTTAATTCTAATCCTTGTAAACTATTTAAACAATCAACATATATCAACTTGATCAAGCAACAATAACAAAAGAGCTCATTCATTAAATGCATACACAAGATCAAACACAAGACATAATTCCTATGGGAAATCCTCATGGGGAATAAAACCCAATCTCAAGCCTACAACACAATGGACTACTATCATATAATAAATTACAAATAAGAGACTAGTCAATTCCTTTAGACCAAAAAAATTTGATCATATCCTCTTGACCAAAGGGTTTTAGTGAAACCCCTATTTCACAAGGAGTAACTACCTCTAAGAAAGATACTCTCATTTAGATCCTCCTTTGATGTAAACACCTCCACCTTATAATTGATGTATTCAATACCTAATAATGGATCTATGCTTTTTAACCTCTACACAAACACCCTCTCTATCTCATATAGGCATGTCACAATCTCTGTCCTTCTTTACATAAAATGTCCTAATATGCACACTCAAATCTCTTCACACATCCTCAAACTAAAAGATCACTATTCTAACATTAGAAATGTGACCTATAGGTTATACACATAGTCAACAATTTTCTCTTCTTATCAACTCATCAACTGGGCACTCTACCTCTCCTTCACTCCACAATTCTCAAATATACTTTATGCACCTCTTCTCAAATGTATACAAATCATAATCTTTGATTTCACTATATATATATATATATATATATATATATATATATATATATATATATACCATGATTATCAAGATCACAATATTTCTTTTAGTCGCAATGCATGCCTTCAATATTAACACATCTAACATGGGTCACACTTAAGAACAACCTATTTTCAAATAGGCCTAAGTCACTTTTAGGTCCTATGGATACCCATTCAACTCTTTGACTCTTCTTTAAGAAAAATTTAAACAAAATAACACTCTCCAAATGCATGAAACCATTCCACATGATCTATAGGTCCTCGTTAAGTGTCAATAACCATCACATTACCCTTTCCATTAAGCACAATTTGCTCAAACAACTCTCTATACACAGTCATTATGAATAAACACACACTCAACTTTTAAACCTTTTTTTTTAATAGTACATATGATTGGTCACACCTTTATAATTCACATATATTATCCTCATGAATTTTAATTTGTTATTTATTATCTAATTCATCATTAAACATCAAAACAACATTACAATGAGCTCAATTAGCCTTTTTGGGTTACTTGCATAACATAGTTGAACACAATCAAATTTAGATCTAAATATATTTGGTTGTATATACTTTCAAACCTTTAAATTTAATTCATTAGATGTACCATGGATTTTTTTTCAAATTTTATTTTTATAACACCTTTGACTTTGTCCTAGATCAAAAATTATGAAAAAAATATAGAGAACTAGTTTTTCCCTTTACAAAATTCAAAAATACAAATGCAAACAATCACAGTTAAACCTCAAACATTTTATTTGTATATTTTGTCCTTAATAATTAGATTAAAAATTCACAATCAATCTTATTTTATTAATATCAACCTTTAACACATAGTGCACCAATGCAAAATGTTAAACCTTGAATATATTGACCTCATCTCATGCTCTCTTTTAAATTTAACTCAATAAGCACCATTGGTAATTTTTGCATAGCTCAGTCTTTTAAAAATGATAAACAATGATCACTTTGACCTCTTAACTTTAATGCACACTATTTATCTCTATTTGTATGATCACCCACTCACCATTGATCCTTAAAATAAGCTCGATCTTTAACTCTACAAAAAATTAAACATTAAACACTTGACACCATCTCATTTCTTCTTGACATCTTGGAGCAATACGATCCATAGATAATGTTAAAAATTTACCTTGTACAAAATTGGATAAGTATGGTAACCATTGCAATCTATCTAAGAAGCCAATTTTGAACCTTAATAACTTTTACCTCGCTCACTCGTATATTCTCAAATTTGGACCTTATGATCTCCTCACATAGAAATATCCAATCATGTGTTAAAATTATCTTATAACCTTAACATGTGTGAGATATAATGACATTAAAAATCTCACTTATATTTTTCTATCATAGAGCCAACAATGTCAAGAATTACATGAAAAGAAAAATTTGCACATGCATATCTTTTGATGTGCTTCAATGCATGACCTCAAAATTAACATAAATTAACTAAGAATAAAATTGAACAAAACCCATATGAACAAATTATCTTTAAAAATCCACACATGTGAGATATTCCATCACCAAAGTACTTGCTTGGCTCTTTCTTACCACATATAAATTTGGCTAAGTATGGGAAAATAATGTCAAACTGCTTGGGAGCCCAAATTTGCACTTGAATATATTTTATCATGCTTAAGAACATGACCTAAGATTTGTAACATAATAAATAGGGACTAATTTTATCATAACCATATGATAAACTCTCATTGACTCATCCATATGTGGAAATGGTGACATTATCAAAATGTCTACTCAAATTTCATGCATTGGATCCAAAATGTCTAGATGAGAACAATGATGAACTAGGTGAATTCCACTTACTGAAACAAGCTCTCCAAAGAATAAAAAATGTATTATATTAACCCTATCACATGCTCCATAATCCATACTCATTATTGAACATCTATAACCATACCAAAACTGAAGATCAACCAATCCAACTTCAAGCACATTAGGACAAGCACATTACACACTTTGTCACTGTCACTTAGGCTATCAAATCACTTCATCAACTCACTAGGACACCTTCATGGCATTACCATGACATCATTTAAAAATATCTAGAAATCTCCCCCTTTGTCATTGATATCAACACACATCATGCAGTTCACCTTCCCTATCTCTCTTCAAGCACTCTCACAATGAGAATTTTCTCCCCCTTTAAAACAATGACAAAGTGGGAACAAAATAATATTAAGGACCTAAAATTAATACCAACAAGGAATGACCACCTTATAAATATGATAAAATATCCTCCTTACCTTGATCCTACCTCTTCTATCCTTGACAACATACTTCTTTCTCCATGCCAACACTCTCTTCAACCAAACATTGTAACTAATAAAAAATGAAAACACAAAATGATAAAATCTAATGGAACTCAGTAGGAAACATTTTAGAGGGACTCCTCCTAAGATCTCTGAGCCATTAAATCACTTCATCATATTTATAACTCTATACACCATGAAGAACCATCATACACGATTACTAGCCTTCTCTCTCAAAGACACTTCCATGACCACCAACTCTGCATCTATACTAAAGCTTCTTTAAAAACCTTTGGATCAAGATCATGAACTAGTTTCTCCTCCTTAACCAATGAAATTATATTTATTCAAAAATAAATGAATGAAACCTAAGCTTTATCTTAGATACTCAAATGTAGCCTTTGATAATGGTTTGGTCATAATATCTACAAACTACTCTTTTGTAGGCACATACTCCAACTTAACACTTTGATTACTCACGTTTTCTCTCAAAAAATGATATATAATAGGAATGTGCTTATTTTTTGAGTGCAGAATAGGATTATTTGAGATACTAATGTCTCTAGTGTTGTCACAATAGATAGGACAAGGTCTATTTTATCTTACCTTATAATATTTCAATGTTTGTTTCATCCAAATGACTTGCATGAAGAAAGAAGTAGCTATAATATACACACATTTTGTAGTTGATAGAGATACTAAGGCTTGGTTCTTGATTAGCCTAGAAACCAAGTATTCCCCTATGAATAATACCCCATCATTTGTACTCCTCCTATAATCCACACATCCTACCCAATCTGCATCAATATATGATTTCAAAGTGAATTCTTTACCCTTAGGATACCATAAACCATAATCTATGTTGCCCTTAATATACCTCAAAATAATATTGATTGCTTTCAAGTGAGATTATCTTGGATTAGATTGAAACCTTCCTTAAAGACCAACTACTTACATGATATCAGGCCTAGAAGTAGTAGATTATAAAATACTTCCAATCATGGATCTATATAAAAAGTTTGGTCAATTTTTGGTGAGCCATCTTAACTTGTATCCTATGATAACTAGAGTACCCATTAGTTTACAATCCATCATGTTAAACTTCCTAAGCATATCCTTGATGTATTTAGCTTGTGAAATGAATATCCCTACATCACGTTGATTAATCTTAAATCCTAAGAAGAAAGATAGTTCTCTCAACATTGACATTTCGAACGTAGTCCTCAAAATATCTACAAACTCTACACTCATATTGTAATTATCAAATCCAAAAATTGTCATCAACATATATAAAAATTATCAATTGATGATTGCCTTATGATTTAATGTATAAATTACAATCAAATACCCCATTTTAAAAACTTTTACTCAAAATATTCTTACCTAACCTATTGTACCAAGCTCTAGGAGCTTTTTTAAGACCATATAAAGACTTCTTCAATTTACACACAAAATTTTCATTACTTGATATGAAGTATCCCTTAGGTTACTAAATGCAGACTTATTATTTTAAGTTACCATTCAAGAATGTAGATTTCAATCCATTTGATATACCTTAAAACCCTTGAAACTTACATATGAGAAGAATAATCTAATTGATTATATTCTTACCACAAGAGTAAAAGTTTCATAAAAATCTATTCCTTTAACCTAAGCATATCCTTTACACACCAATCTATCCTTATTCCTTGTGAATTTTCATTTCTCATTCATCTTATTTTTTAAAACCCACTTGGTACCTATCACATTTTTATCTTTTGGTCTATGAGATAAGTACCATGTCTCATTCCTTTCTATTTAATGAATTTATTCATCCATTGCATTATTCCAACTTTCATCTTTGATAGCTTTCATAAATGTTTTGGGTTCAATCATGGACAACAAAGCTAAGTCTTGTTGATTTTAACTGATCAACATTCTCCTTCTAGTCTACAAAATTACACTAATATTTTCAATAATTTAAGAGATTGGATGAACTTTATAAATTATTATAGATGAAGATTTACAAAATTATCTTTCTTCCTCTTCATATTCATCATATATTTGAACATATAACTCATCATTATTTGCAACAACATTCTGAATTGAATCACTTACCTACAATTTTGGCTTCTTGACTCTACTAGTCTAATCTAACCTTACATTTGAAATTTCAACAATCTTTTGAAGTCTCTTGTTGAAGCTCCTATAGGTAGTATTGATAGAAGAGTCACCTAAGAATATGTCCTCATCAAACCTTGAATCAAACTTTCTAGGATTCTCTTTATTCTTTTTATGAAGCACCTACTCCCAAACACTCTAAAATGTTTGAATTATTTGTTATATTGTTCCATAACTCATAAGGAGTCTTATTCCCATTTGCTCTGATTTGACACCTATTTAGGATATAAGCTGAAGTGTTGTCTTCCTCTTCTTAATAACCATCTAATAGTTTAGAATCTTGAAGCATGGTTCTACTCATCTCTTGAATAGTCCCATTATTCCTTTCAACAACACCATTATGTTTTGGTATTTTAATATCATAATATTATCTCCTTATCCATTTTTTTCAAAAAAACATCAAATTCATGAGACCAAAACTCACCTCCTTTGTCTGATGTTACACACTTGATCTTTAACCCTTTATCATTTTCTACAATCACTTTGAAAGCCATAAAATTTTCAAAATATTCTAATTTTTCATTAATAAATAATATCCAAGTCATCCTAGTAAAATCATCAAAGAGAAGCATGAAGTAGCTATTACCTTGAATACTTTAAGTTCTCATAGGTACACACAGATCAATGTGGATCAACTCTAATGATTTTGTAGTGGATAAATCCTTAGATTTGTATATTCTTTTGGTTGTCTTCCCATGAAGACATGCCTTCAAAATATAATGAGGAATATTATAAATCTTAGGCATAAGCCTTACTAACCCCTTTGAACTAATATTTACCATGTTATCAAAATTTATATGTCCAAGCCTTCTATGCCAAAGCCATTTTTCTTCCAATTGACTCATGAAGTACTCCTCCTTCTTGGATTGATGGAATACATACATTTTATATATTTTATAAAAAAAATTAACTAATTTTCCAACCTTTACTACTTCACAAACATCATCATGATAATTTACAACATCTCTTTGTTTACATATTTAGCTCACACTTAAAAGATTATGTTTCAAACCTTCTATATATAAGACATTCTTAGTCCTAGAATGAACATTATCCAAACTCATATTACCTTTTCCAACTATGTTATAATATTTGTTGTCACCAAATCTTACTAAACTCGGGTTGTTCTTGAGAGAGATAAATTTGCTCTTGTTTCCTATCATATGATTTGGGAATCCACTATCTATAAACCATCTCTTGTTCCAATCTTCTTGATTATGCAAGGCTCTTTGAACAAACATTGACTCTTCTTTTTGTGGACTACTTGAATTTTGCTTCTTTTCTTCTTCAGTCTTAGACTTAGTCTTCTTGAATCATTTGATGGTGTCAATGACTTGCATATCCTTTTTCAAAAAAGCTCTTTTTTATTTTTTGGCTATATGATCTTGTTGGTTAAAATTATAGCATATAAGATTCATTTTTATCTCTAGAGAGAAATCACAATCCCTATATTTATGACCAAATTGATTGTAGGAAAAGTAATACCCATTCAAGACATCATTTCAATTTGACCTGCCTTTATAGTGATCATTAATTGTCTATGAATTTTCATTATTGACCCTTTTTGTGGAGATAAAATCCATTTTGTCCTTAAATAATATCACATATGATTATTTCATGAATTTATTTTCACATAATTCCATTATTTGATTGAGACCTTTATTCACTAAGACCTACAGATTCTAGACTATTATGTCTAGATCTTGTACTTCCATATTCACATAATTCATCCTTACATTGATGATTGATAAAGAACATACTAGTTTGTCTTGAAGATAACACATAATATCTTTGTCATCAATTATACCTTTGATCACCTTCAAGTGTTAAAATTTTAAGGACCTACTCTAATACCAATTGTTAGAGGTACAATCATTGAGACGAGGGGTGAATAAGTGAGCCAAAATATTTCAATCTCAATTCCAATACTTTTGAACTATTTAAACAATTAACATATATCAACTTGATCAAACAACATTAACAAAAGAGCTCATTCATTCAATGCATGCATAAGATCAAACACATAACACATAGTTCATAAGGGAAACCCTAATGGGCAATAAAATCCACTCTCAAAATTGAAACACAATGGTATAATATCCTATAAGAAATTAAAAATAAGAGACTGGTCAACTCCTTTAGCCTATAAAACTATGATCATATCCTCTAGACTAAAGGCTTTTAGTGAATTGCCTATTTCACAAGGAAAAAATACCCCTAAGAAAGATCAAATCCTTTAGACCCTCCTTTGATGTGAATACCTCCAACTTAAAACTGATGTCTTCAAAACTTGATGATGGATATTTTCTTTCTAACCTCTACACAAACACCCTCTCTATATCATATAGGCCTCTCACATAGGCATGTCATAATCTCTCTCCTTTTTTACTCAAATTATCCTCATATGCACACTTAGACCTCTTCATATACACTCAAACTATAAGATCACTATTATAACATTAGAAATATGACCTACTAGTCACACAAAATTAAAAATATGCTCTATTTATCAACTCATTAATTGGGCACTCTACCTCTCCTTCACTTCATAATTCCCATTTAGAACTTGCACACCTCTTCTCAAAAGTCTACAAATTATCATCTTTGATTCAATTATATATGGATATATCGTGATTATCAATATCACAATCTTTCATTTTGGCCAAAACACATGACTTCACTCTTAAGACATCTACCATGGGTCACACTTAAGCACAACATACTTTCAAAGAGGCCTAAGTCAAATTTAGGTCCTACAGAGACCCATTCAGCTCTTTAACACTTATCAAAGAAATAAAAACATAATAACAATTTCCAAATGAATTTACCCATTCCATATGATCTATATGTCCTCCTTAAGTTCCAAAAACCATCACAATACCCTTCTACTTAAGCATAATTTGCTCAAATAACTCTTTATACACAGTCATTTTGAGTGAACACATAGTTGACTTATAAATTTTTTTTCATACTACATATTATTGGTCAAACCTTAATAATGCACATATATTATCCTTGTTTATTCTAAAAAATTATTGAATAGCTAAATCATCATTAAACATCAGAATAAGCTCAATTACCCTTCTCAGGTTACATGCAAAACATAGTTGAATACATAGTCAAATTTGGATCTCAATATATTTTAATTTACATAAATTAAAACCTTAAAATTAGGATCATTATATGTTCGATGGATTCCTCTTTAAATTTTATTTTTATATCACCTACAAATTCATCCTAGATCAAAATTTATGGACAAAATATAGAGCACTAGTTTTTCACTTTACAAAATTCAAATGCAAATGGTCACAATCAAACCTCAAACACTCTTTTCACATCTCATGTCCTTGATGATTATATTAAACATGAACCATCAATATTATTTTATGAATATCTACATTTAACACATAATGCACTAATGTCAAATGTTAAACCTTGAACATGTTGACTTCATCTCGTACACTCTTCCAACTTTGACTTAATGTGCATTGTCAATATTTTTTATGTAGCTCAATATTTTAACAATGATAAAACACTACTAATTTTATCTATTTAACTTAATTCACACCATTTATATCTATCTATATGATCACCCACTCATAATTGATCCTTGGAAGAAGCTTGATCTTTAACTCTGTACAACATTAATCATAAATACTTAGCAACATCTTCCTTCTTCCTAACATATTTGAGTAATATGGTTCATTGATGATGTTCTAACTTTACCTTGTGTAAAACTTAATAATTATGTGAATCATTTCAATCTATCTAAGAAGCCAAATTTGAACCCTAATAACTTTTGCCTCACTCACTTGTATATTCTCAAATTTGGTTCATATAAACTCCTCACATAGAAGAATCCAACCATGTGTAAAAATACTCTTTAAAACTTCATATTTGTGATATATAATGATATTAAAATGATCACTCAGATTTTTATACCACAAAGCCTATAATGTCAAGAATTTTGTAGAAGGTAAACTTTGCACATGCATATCTTTTGGCATGCTTCAATGTATGACCTAAAAATAAAATAAAATAAATTAGGTACAAAACCAAAAAAAAACCCATATGATAAAATTATCTTGAAAAATCCACACGTGTGAGATATTCCATCACCCAGATGATTACTCATCTCTTTCTTACCACATACCAATTTAGCTAAGTATGGGAAACAATGTCAAACTACCTTGGAACCCAACTTTGCACTTCCATATATTTTATCATGCTTAGGCACATGACCTAAAATTTAGTTCATAATAACTAGGGACTAATTTTATCACAACCATATAACTAACTCTCCTTGACTCATCCACATGTGTCAATGGTGATGTCAATAAACTGCCTACTCAGATTTTCTACCATTGGACCTAAAATGTCTAGATGAGAATAATGATTAACAAATTGGATTCCACTTATGCACACAATATTTTAAAAGAATATAAAACCTCTTATATAACCCCTATCACATTCTCACTACTCCATACTCATTCCTAAACATCTTTAACTATGCTAAAATTGAAGATTAAATAAGCCAACTTCAATCACACTAGGATAAGTATATTACACACTTTATCATTGTCACTTAGGATATTAAATCACTTCATCCACTCATCAAGACACATTAATGACATCACCATGACATCATTTACAACTCACCAACACAAATTCCTGATGGAATTGTATCTACTTCAAACAAATAATGAAAAACATATTTTTATCAAATGTTGTAGTTGTAAGTGCCCTAATAAATATGTATACAATGTGGAAGTATCCACAAGGCATTTAAACCATTTGATAAAATTCCTAAAATAAATGTGGTATCATTGAGTTAAATTATTACAAGATATTCCAAGCATGGGAATGGCATTAAGGCATTCCAATTATTTGATCAAATGCAAGCATCATGGATGAAGCCCAATTATGTTACCTTATTGGTGTTCTCTCTTCTTATGTAAATATCATTTAATAGATAAATGCTATGAATATTTTAATTTTATGTATCAAGATCATGGAAACACACCAAAATGGATCAATATATTTTTATGGTTGGCTTTGCTGGTTAGGTATTGAAATTGATGGATGTAGAGGCTCTAATAAACAAAATATCTTTAGGATGGGTGTGATCATAGAACTTGTTATATCATTTATCAGATGATATTGTAAATTGTTTTAATTTTATTTCAATCAAGAAGGGTATTTTTTGAGTTTGAATAAAAAGTAAAGAGAGAAGAATCTTGTGGATATAGTTACCAAAGGAATTGAATTGGTCGATGGTGTGCATATGGATAGTTATCCATAGATGGTTGTTTCTTCTTCTTCATTCCACCAATAGGTTCCTTGGGTGAGATTTGAGTCTTAGAAAAACAACAATAAAATAATGACATCCCTGAAATTATATGTCATATTTTTCAACCACTATGGCCCAAATGTTAAACATACACTAGTTCTACTATTTCTCGTAAGTATATTCAAGATGAGAAATCCCATACATTTCTTGATTCCTAGGAGTTTGATGCAGGGGATTTAATTTATTCCACAATATGAGATTTGTTTTGATCTTCCTCAATTCAAATCACCATATTTATAAAAGGATATGAAATCTTTATTTGGTGTTTAGACAAGCTCATCCTTATGTTACAATAAATAAAGTCTTCATTTGTTCATGTGTTTTATGGCATGAAAACTTGGGAACTCCACCACATAGAAAATGGTGTCTATGCAAATGCCTTCACTAAATTCAAAAATAATGATAGGTACCTAGATATGCTTGACTAGTATAGAGGAGACCTTAACTTTACTTTCAAAAAAATAATGCTATAGATGATAAGTGGGAAGATATGGCAAGGGTAAAAATAAATAAATGGAGGATATTAGAATTGGATACATTGTGGATTCCCTATAATGGAATGAATCCCATGCAAGTAGTTGGTGTTGTTTGTGTCTAATATTAACATATTGATATTCCCAAAGAAGTTGATCCCATGGTGGAAAGGATCATTAATTGAAAAGTTATCATTTTATTTTCAAGATCATGCCAAAAAGTCAAAAGTTCAAATTTTCTATATGAAACGATTGAGTAGATAGTTATAAATAAAATTGGGATGATATTTGATAAAATTTACATAGAAAATTCCAAAAAAAATATTTTATTATAATCGAAATATGAGCTTGTGTTTTCATGGTATAGGTCAAAGTGAATACAAAAGTAATTATGCATATGTTATCCCTAAATATGACTAATATGATGGTGATCACTATTTATCCAATGTATCAAATCATGTGTTTTGAGGATGACAAGACACAATTAGCATATAAAGTGGAAGTTAATTTAGCATTGTCAGGGCCACATAAATGCTATCTTAAAATAGATATATCACCATAATCTCACATATCATTTAAATTGGTGTGACAAATCTTTGCTCACATGTCTTAATGATAAATAATGACTACATTATGGTAATAAAATTTTACACAAATGAAATGAATGTGACTAATAAAAATGAACACATTGGTTCATGTGCCACTTAATCAAAGAGATGCAATAAATTGGTCTCCAAGTGGAATTAAATTCATTGGAGGTAATTTATAAAATGGTTCATAGGATTTATATATACTTCCAAATTTGGTATATGTGTCTCTTTTGGCATAGATAATTTATCCAAAACATTTATGATGGAATTTGTTAGTGTTCTTTATCTATTGAATACATAAATAATTTACAAATATAAATCTATGATCAATTAATTTTGAGTGATTTTATAAAAAGATTGAGAAGGTGTTGCATGAACATCGTATAATTATCTCATGGGCATCTTTGGAAAGGAGATCAAAACACTCAATCCTATACCAATATCTAGGATAAATGTTTAATAATGGAATGTGAGAGAAATAATTGATATGATGAACAAATTTACAAGTGCTTGGTTTCTAGAGAAAATCATGTAGCATAGACCGTTCATCAATAAAAATCTTTGAATTTAGGCAAGGTTTATGTTGATATTAGTATAAATTTTAATTTTACAAAGGTAATTCATACAAATGCACTATGTAAATTTATAAGAATCAAATTGGGAAATATTCATTTGCACATTTAAAGTGGTGTAAAAGTACCAAAGTATTTTTGCATTGCTTAAGTGGTGCAATTTTGTAATTCCACTTTTGAATGTAGTGTAATTACACCAACTCACTTTTACACCACTTAAGTGGTGCATTTTTGTAAACTCATTTTGATAGATTATAAAACATATAAAAGGTGGTTATGCACCATAATCACCTCCCCATGATATAAATATGAATGTAATGATATTTTCAACGGAAGGACTTTTGGTAGTGAAACTCTATAGAAACTTTTGAAGGATGAGATTGTATTTTTGACTAAATAAAGATTAGAATAGGGAGATTTTTCATAATTTATGTTCAATATTTATTCTTTATTTATAAATTTTCATATGATTCATCTATCTCTATATCTTTAATTTAAATTTTAGTTGATAATCACTACCAAATTGTTAGAAAATGGGTATTTCACATTAAGTACTTTTAAAATCTTCTTATGTTAGTTTAACAAATGCCAAATATTGATGGGGTTTAACCAATATTTTAATTATATTTTATGGGTAAATACGGAATGGTTATCTTTGGTCTACTATTAGTATTATAAAACTATCTCAGTGTATGTTTTTCACTCTTGAGAGTGTAATTATGTCTTTTCCACCCATGGAATGAAATAGGTTTGTATGCACATATTGTTTCCCCCTTTTTGGATTATTTTGGTAAGTTTTTACATTTAGCTATCCAGAGTTGTCTTTCATTTTTCCTAGGGTTATCATGGTAGTTTTTGTGTTTAACTGACTAAAATAAACCTATTTTCCCTTATTCCTTTCATTTCTATATTCTTCCCTTCTTTCCACTCATTTTCCTTTCTATCTCCTTTATGTACTTTTAGGTTAAAAGTATAAAAACCCAAATAGAAAACAATTTTTCTATAAATAATTATGAATATCCTTTCCTCTAATTTTACATTTTTAGATTTCAATAAATGTATCTAATCTTGCTAATAGGAGAGGGAATTTGTCCTACATTGCTAACTGACGTAAGAACTCAGTTCCCACATTGCTGACTCAAAGTCACCAATTTATCCCTCTGATAATGTTTTGAGCCAACACACTCCTTGGCTACAAATTTAGGTCCAAAATGAATCTATTTTTAATTATTAAAACCCTTAAGTGAGTGATCACTTTTTTTATATTCTAATTTGCATAATAAAACATATTCTACAAATGTTTAACCCAAAACCATTATCAAATATTTTTTTCCTTAGGTTTATTAATTATGACCTAAATATTAAAGGGTAAATATCAATCCACAATATATTTTAAGGTATGTAATCATGCTCAAAGTTAATAAATTTATCACTATCTTTCAAATATTTGACAATAAATACAAAGTAGAAATGTTGAGTATCACTTAACAAAGTAGAGATTTCATAGGCCTTATAAAGAATATATTTCTAAATATTATATATTTTAATTAATTATATAAATATATTTATATAAGTGTGTTTAATTTGTTATATAGAATCACAATATTTATAATATTTTACTCTAAGCCTTCATGTTCAAGAAATATTAGTAGATATATGATGGATAATCCCATAATAAGGAGTAATAGGAGGTACTATTGCATTTTTTGTGCTAGTACTTTAGGTATTAAATTCTTTTACCTCATAATAACTCATCATACAATGGTAAAATATTGAATCCATGCAATATATGTCTATATAAGGAACTAAGGAAAACATGTCAATAGTAATAATATTAACACATAATGTGTTATCATCACATACAACCTTATCATGTTTCAAACCATCTTCTAGTATTCTATGATATATTATTTGAAAGAAACATTTGATCATTGATAAAAAATTGTATACTAATAATATATTGGTACATAATAATAAAAATAATCTAGGAATATATCATTTAGATAACACCATTAAATAGCATGTCATAATTGAATCAAATTAAGAAATATTCATATCCGTAATAAATTATAAGATACTTATAGAAATAAAAGTTTAAAAAAAATGAATGACTAGGGATAAGTAAATAGACACTAAAAAAATACCTATGAATGAATAGGGATAAAGATATGAAACTAAATGAAACCCTAGGAATGAACAATCAAGAGAGAAACTAGGGAGACTCAATGCTATCATGGTATAAAATAAACTTAAACAAATATAATAATATGGAGAGACACAAGATATATCTCTAGAAATAAGAAAAAAAGTTTAGGGATAAATATATCTAAAATGAAAAATCAAACCCTAACCCATAGAACACTAGGAACTTTTAAAGGATAATCCTAATATGAGGGGAAATTACATTAAGGATTTAGAGAACCCTAGAAAAAAAAAGTCCAACATAATATGAAAAAAATAACCCTATGGGGTGTCATAGGGTATGAGTTCACCAAAATGAAGTATGGTAGTGGTTTTAAATCAATAATTTTATAAAATAAACAATAAATTATATTAAATTAATATCATAATAATTAATCTAAATAAATAATTAAATAGACCTAATTATAATAAAGAAATAAAATAGAATAATTGAAATGTATAAATCTAGAGTTTTGATAATAATACTAAATTATCAAAATTATGTAGACTATATTATGATAAAATAATGTGGAAATAATTACAAGAATAAATATAAGAATAAACCCCAAAAAATTGGAGAAAATGGAAACAATGAAAATTTGACCAAAAGTGGAGTGTTATGTCATTGGTTGTTTCTAGGTGAATATCTTAGGGAAACTTTATGCTCTTGATAAATGTATAATTATTTAGAACTAATTTTATAAATTTTATATTATAATATTAGGCTATGAAAACCTCACTCATTTTCTATCATTCACTACACGTCATTAGAAAATCATTTTTTTATGAAACCCTAATCAACTCATTAACCTTTCTAGACTTTAAAAAAAAATAGTCATTAAGGGCCTTGTCTCAATTAAATCCCAACCCTTATTTAAATTTTTAACCAACACTCAATATAATTCAAAAATAAATCATGTGATGTAATCTGTAAGATTTTTTGACTTTTCATTACATGAATAATTGGCAATAATGTAGTTTAGTAGAAATTTTGTTCTTTTATTTTTTTCCAAATTTTATTCTACATGATAGTATTTTTCCTTCTTGATTTTATCAATTAGAAGTAGAATTATTATATAGAGGTTTTTTTGTGTGAAATTATCATCTAGACATATTTTTGAAATTGACTATTTTGGTTTTTATTAGTCTTCATATTATTGTACATGCTAAAAAATGTTGTAAGCACCATAGTGTTTGAAAAGCAGTAAGATCTTTTAGGTATCAAGTAAGATGTGTGATACATAGGGTACATAATTATCATTAAGATAGGGATAAATATGGTATAATATTACCATGATGATGCAAATAGTGAGGTATATTTATGTATGATCAAAGGGATGCTAAAATTTACAAATTCATCATTAACATGTCAGACACTATCAAGAGATATCATGGATTATATTAAGCACAATGCATAAGAGTTGTGGATAAATTTATAGTAGATGTGTCAAAATAGGTTGATTAGTGTTATATGTACTCAGATATCAAATTGGTAAGATGTAATAGACATTTTTATATAAATTCATAATCATAGTGATTAAGATCATTTTTTCCCTTTTGGTTCAATGAGCGGGGGGAGGGGTTGTTGGGTCTAATGATCCAAATGTTGTTAATTTATTTTATTAATTTGTGCTTACTTTAGGGAATGCATCTCATGTGTGAGACACCACCTTTTGAGTTGTTAGTATTCTCTTTATATGTTATAATCTTCCTTGTAGAAATAAACTAAATAGAATAATAATATATGAAAATAGAACAAATTACTAAGTGAACTAAAAAATAATTGTAAACTCTACTTACTTTAATCTATCATGAAACTAATCAAGAAAAAAATATCCTTGAGAGTATATCTAATATTAAAAAATATATATGATGGTTTTCCTTCCTTATAATAT